>PVHY01005556.1:0-82106 GCA_004024945.1 Uropsilus gracilis
GGCCCCAGGAGGGACTCGAACCGCGATCCCTAGCTCCGGCCGCTTCATAGGCTGAAGCTTACAGGCACGAGCCATCGTTCCCGGCCCCCTATAATGGTCAATTTTCTCGGAGTGATGTGGCCAACTTACAGTTTCCACAGGAGGTAAAACTTGAACAGAACCTTGAAAGAAAAATTGGCAGGCAGACAAGGAAAGACTAGGGAATATAATTAGGAAGGTATTTTGGAAGGAAAAAGTGTAATCAAAGGAGAGAATAAATTTAGAAAACTGCAAATAATTTAGAGCGGGGAGTGTGTTTGAGTGTGCAAGAGGTAATAGGTAAGGGTGTGGCAAAGGTCTGAATAAAGAAATAGATAAGGAAGGAGAATGGACTTTATAATTGAGTTAAAGGCCTTAAGCTTTCTCTAGATGATTTCTTCCTAGAGACAGTATTTTACAGCATGAATAATAAGAAGTCACTGAATGAAAGTTGCAGGACCAGAACAGTTTGTTTTCGCAAATTTTGCAAAGACATCTCATATCTCATAAATTACCTCTGAAATCTTTAGAGACCAGGTGTGGTCAAATGGAATCTAGACACTGCATTTTTATTTAAATATGTGATTTCCAAGGTGTGAAAATGAGATTACCTGGGCTTCTATTTGTCCTTCCTTCCCCCCTCCTTCTCTACTTTCTTTGTCCCATTAAGCAACCACTTGCCCCAGGTGGTCTATTATCATAAGTTTCAGAGACACTGTCACTCAGGGACTACAGTCTGACTTCTGAGGACAGAGAGTAGGGGCTAAAATGTGCCTGGAGAATCACTGTACTGTGAAATGGAGCTCAGACCCCCTCCACTCCACAAGGCAGTCTGGGTCTATTGTATCCAACAGCACCACCATCCTATAAGGAAAGAAGGTGGGTGAAACATTCAAGGGTATTAGTATTCAATACTCAAGGAAAAGGGAGGGGCAGCAAAAGGATCTTGTTTCTCCATCTGTCACTCAGCCATTAAAATTTAGCTATCTGCCCTGCAGAGGCAGAAGCAACTCCTGCGGGCCACACCCCATTCAAGAAGCAAGTCACAAGCCATTTTCCCTTGGGGATTCTTACTGTTTAATCAGAAAACATTCCAGTCCTTGTTGGACTCAGACAAAACTACCAATTTAAGGCCTCTGTAGAAAGATGGCAGGCCCCAACTCTTGAAGGATAGCCTGGAGCATCCTCCTTCCGTTTGGAAATACCTGACTTAAAGGCCTCATACCACTCTGGTGCCATCTGGAAGGGAGGGAACCTATAGTTCTATCCTCAGGCACACTGTTTGATTTAGTGAACTTGGCAGTTGTTTAACCTCCAGATGCCATCATGCTTTCTTTCACCAGTGATAATACATAGCTCCTCTTCACTCTGAAATGCTTATTGAACTTAAATTGAATTTGGGGGAAGAAGTTCTAAGAAGGCATGTGCCTGTTGGAATCAACTAATTCATCTGAAAATTATATTTTAAATTTCCTTTTGAAATGGAAAAAATCAATTTTTCCTGTGAGAAAGTCTTTAAAAATGACCGTGAAATATTGTATAAAGGATTAAAAACAACTGTCAATTCCAAAATAGATCCTTCATTAAAAATGACAAATTTTCATAATGATAAATATTTGCAGTGCTTGAAAATTCTCAAAAGAAATGGCAAAACAGAATTCTGGGAAAACTTCTGGGATCTCAGAAAAAGATGAAAATATTATCTCTCTGTAATTAGCACTATAAATGAAGTCATAACATGTAAATTTCCACAAATATGATATAAATAGGTGACAATTTAGGTCCAAAATGTGGTCTATTCCAGTTAAAGACAAAACCGTTGTCTGAAATTCTCTCTACCTCTCAGAACACGACAGTTGTGTTCCTAGAAGTATACAATTAATCTACTTTATACTCAAACCAAACTAAAACTGTTCTTAATGACAAGAAAAAAGAAGCAAAAGGGATCCTGTCAAATAAGATTATTCAGAGAGAAGAAAATCTAAGTGGATTTAAAATTGAAACCTGTCATTACCTTCTATAAGTTGTATTAGAGGAACTGAAATAGGATAGTTTTTTATCAAAAATACAAATCTGAGGAGAAATGACTTCTGGTTTTAAAGAAATGTGTATTTCTTTTTGCCCTTTACTAAAGTAACATGACTTTGGCTTATAACACTATATATGTTTTAGGAATAAGGGTTCACAAGAAAGGGTTTGAAAGTGGGTGAAAAAAAAAGACTTTCTGATTTTAACTTTAACTCATAAAGGCCTGCTTCTCTCTCCGAAGCAGGCTACAAGCAGTTCCTTTGTATCCCCAGCCTTTTTAACCAAAATATCAAACCAAGACTATCAGTGCAGACTATTTCTAACAAAGTGATTTCTAATTAGCCTAATAACTACAAAAGAAACATATAAGACTCAGAATACTTTAACATTGTCCAAAACCTTTCTCAGCATTGTCCAAAGTCCTTTCCCAGATTGCCCCCAAATCCTCAGTCTCTCAGTCCTGATCATCTCACCAATGTCCAGACAGAGTCCATCTCCAGACGCTTGAAGACATGTTCCTTTGACTGCTCCCTTGACGTGCTCCTTCTTGTCTTCCACGCTGTCTTCTCCTTGTCACCTTCAGGTAGCAGGAACTCCATGGTGCCGAACCAGCAAAGTTCACTTGCACGGCCTCTTTCAGACACAAATCAAACTCAGCAAAACAAACTCCAACATGGAGTTCAAATCTGCAAACTCCTTAACGGCATCTAGCACACATGCTGCCAGTCTGGGTCAGCCAAGGGTTGCAGGACTCTGGTGGCCACATGGCCAAGCTCACATGGCTCACATCTTTACAAGATGGCCGATTCCCATCTCTCCTCCATTGAATCTCTCTCTCTATCCGGTCTCCATACTGGAATCTGAATCGAATCTCTCTGTTTGCACACCCTTTATATACCCTGATTTCCCATCTTCCAGGAAACCTGTTTCACCCTGACCATTTCACTTCTTTCTCCCCCTGCATCTCCCTGAAGGGAAATTCCAACTAAGGTCATTCTCCCATGGGGGGGGGGGGGCACACCCTATCAGGTTCACAGTTATTTTAACTGGTATGATTACTTGGTAACATATGACTCAATATGAAAAGTATGGTATAATAGCATTAGAAGTGTGTATGCATGTGTGTGTGTGTGTGTGTTCCCAACAACTAGATTCACTATCAAATTTTAAAAGGCAAGAGCAGCAAATCACTGAGGATGACTGATTTTCTTGTTTAAATAACTCATACCATTTATTGGTTTATCACTCTTTTATAAGTGCATGATAAACCATTAGCTGACATCTTTAAAGAGTTTAGATTCAAGGCTTTGCTCCTGCTTTATAGTTTAAGAAACTGAAAAGGGCAAAATGTCCTCAATAATCCCAAACAACCCCGTCTACACTTTTACCCTTTCATTTTGCCTGAACTCACTGATACCCCTAATTATAATACTCTTTTCCCCAACCACATATGCATACTCATTGATGGTCATGGAAGCCCAGTAATGAAATATATTGAATACTAGGTATAGTCATATTATTAGTATTTTAAAGCATTAATTCTTCTTGCATTTTTTAAAAAGAATGGTAGCACTAATAAGTTAAATGAAACATAGTAGAACACCAGGTAACATGGCACTTGTGTCAGAGTAAATACTAGGTTCCTCTCCCCCTCATTACACAATATCCACCTTCTCCTTATATATAGGGGTGGCCTTGCTGTATTATAAGCCCAGAATAAGAATCAATAATAAAACCAGTAATTAAAGTTGTATCTCCCAACTCTTTATTCCAAGTTCTTGTTAGGAGAATAATGCAGGCTGCCTCTTAGATGATAATTAGCATGGGAAAAGTAGATGGTATTATGGAATTATTATAAAGACAATCATAAGATCTTCAATGGATCTATGCTAGAGATATACCCATGAAAACAGGCTGTTCCTCCAGACTGTGGGTGGCATATTTTGATCCCACTTTAAATTTAGCATTAAAAACTTCATTCTCATGAATCTAGCCAATGAAGTCCATGAATTAGGTTATTTAAATATGGGAATAGAAAGAAAGGGCCTGAAAATTTTAAAATTTTAAAACTTAAAATTTTAATTTCTCAAGTGTTTGCTGAAGCTGGGGTAAAGGGATGAGATTAAGGTCTGGAGGAGTTGACTCAGTAAAAGAGAAGGTAGGGAAATTTTGTTATGTATCTCTAAGGCAGATAACTATAAAAATATAGTATGGTTTTATGGGGTGAGATAATCAAATTAATCTGGAAAAAATAAAATTAGGAGAAATCAAACAGATCTACAAATCATAATAAAGTAGCGTGCATAATAAATGGGGTGCTCCAGGACTTGACTCCATTTCTTTGTTGTTGAAAATTTGCTTAGGATGGGGTACAATTTTGACAAAAATGGAATCAATGGGATAGATGGCTTAAGGATTTCCACAGGGCACATGCACACTTTCATTGCTCATTTACATGGAGTTCAAATATTTATTTGCTATTAATGATAATCACCTTCCTCCATACCACCCGTCCACCTGCCACCATCCAGCAAATAACTAAGCACAGAATCATGGAATGATAGGATGCTGTGGTTTCACTGGGGAGTAAGGAAACACATAAGTCTTTATTATCTGTTATTGAGACAGAAGTTTATCATTCTTTCATTCATTTGTTCATTTTACTTGTTCTTTCACTCTTTTATACGTACCGCAGACACTTTCTGTACCTGGTATCAGGAAAATGGAAAAGAGAATTAACAGTCTTTGTTCTTCAAAAGCTCCACATCACAGCCAAAAATATTCACACTTAATTATAACATAATGAGATACATAATGATTTTGTACAAATGCAGTGGGTCTCTATCTTTCCCTCCTTAAATATTCATACAGTGTTCTATTGAAAATCAGCACTAAAGTTGATATAACTAAGTCTGACTTGAGAACTTACCAGTCTTATGACTTTGAGATGATGGTGAAATTTCACCTCTAAGTCACTTTACCTGACAGAGTCACATATATTAATAGTTTGGTACGAGCGAGGTACCATTATATGTTTTAATTTATAAAGCCCTTACAACCATCCTATAAAGAGGTTGCTGACATCATCTTGATTTTACACCTGAGGAAGCTGGCAATCAGGATAACCACTGCACCAAAGGTCAGTTTGACCAAGCATCTGTGCTGTAATCAGTGCACTATGCCCAGTCCTGCTTCTTCAAACTGAGTGCCAAAAGTGATCAGGAGTTAGAGGATCTGTGGGAGTTTTGAAAAGTTTAAGTATATGAAAGTTAAAAATGTTCTCTGGAAAAGTTTTTTAATTCAAAACTGTGTTGAAGAAACTCACATCATATCTGTATGTCTTGCTGTGTTTATTTAGCATGCTCCCTCCCTTTCTTTGGATAAGAACACCTTGACTCCAACCCCTGACTCTGAGCCTTCGTGAATTGGGTGGAATGGCCTCATGACCACCTCCAAGGCTGAGAACTGAAAATTTGTTATACACATGCTTTAGGCTGAAAAGCTTGTAGAGAGCTAAAGTCAAAAACCTATCCACCTGTAAGGTATATAAATTAGTAAGAGTTTTTCTTCCATTAACCTATATAACCAGCACCTGGGTTATTGCATCTTCCCCATGACTGCAGTCCAGTGGGTGTGTGCTAGTAAAAGTGTGCACACCTGGACCTGGGAGAGAGGGGGTGAAGGAGGACAGAAAGTAAGCGCACTTACATGAGCATAGGATGAAAAGAGCATGAGAGAACATCAGAGAGCATGAGAGAGCCAAGAGGAAAGAAATGGAGGTTCCTGGGGGCTTGGGGACCCCCCTTCTGCTTCCTAACCCCTCTGCTACCCCCTAGCCCTGGCCCTACTCTGCATGGTTTGTCTGTGTAACTGCTAGAATCAAGAATAAAGAATCTGCATTGGTGAGTTCACTGCCTAATGCTTGCAAAGAGAATTGTTGACATTACACCACCTCTTCAACTCCAAAGTCCAGGGAATGCCTAACCATGACAAATACTGTCACCAGAAGTTTTTGTTTTTCCTTCTGAATTTGTCCCCAAATAACTGCACAGCTTCAGAATTCTCATCTTTACAAGTCCAAGTTCATTTTTGTTAATGACCAAGTATTAAAATTGTACATCTGTATAAATTTCTTTACTACTCTGCTGTATCCCAAAACAAGGAACCCATAAACATACTTTTAGGCAAGTATAATTTTCTTCTCACTGTCTCTCAGGCACAGTTGGAAAAGAGCAGGGAATTCCTAGCTAGAGGGCATGTCCCAAATCTCACCAATCTGTAATCCTCTGAAGCAAAGAGAAAGCATTTCTGAGACTGGTCCAGTGAATGATGCCATTTAGCCAGTGGCCATAGTCTTAAAAAGACCTCTCCCTGAGGGTGCCTCAAAAGAAGATCAAAAGCCACCATTTAAAAAAAAAGTCAGTGCATGCAGCTGTGGCTCTATCATTCAGTTCAGATATTAAAGTTGACATGCACACTTACACATTGTAAAGGATAGAATGACCATTTAAACCACAGACTTCTAATTTAACTATGTGAAGGGAACACATTCAAGTGGTGCTTGGAGCCTTACTGCCTGCCTTCTACTTCTCTCAGCTTCCTTCCTTCCCTCGGCACACGTCTACTTGAATAGTGCGTATCTCACCTCTGTGAGAAGAGCAAGGCTTCAAGACAATAGCAAGGTTGAGTATGTAGCATGAAATTGAAGGAGACTGTCAGTTCTAGAAACCCCACTGCCTCAGTGTACTTCCTCCCTGAGATTTTCTCATGAGCTTGGGCATGAGAAACTCATGGCCCCTTCCATTGGCTGAAATCCAAAGCTAAGATGATAGCACACAGATCAGTTTGTGTTTTTAATCTATAAGATTTCCAAGGTACTCTGCTTTATCATTCCAGTTAGCTGACTAAAGCAACATTTGCTTTCCTGCATTTACTGGAACTTCAAGTGATCTCAAAGATTTCATAAATTTCCCTGTACTTTATACATTTAAATGTTTCATACTTTATTTCCCAAATTTTGTAACTTATTGAGAGTTGAGAAGCAATTTTCTCTGTTTCCTAATATTTAACTGAACTTTCCCTAAATAATTCCTGCACCAGAGTTCTATCTTGGCGCAGCTAGGTCTCCCTCTGTTGCAGTCCACAAAGAACATCTGTATGCAACCTGACTGCTCTCGTGCTGACAGCTCTGCTTCTCCCCAAGCAGTCACCATCTGGCCATCAGCTGTGTACTTGTGAAGGCCCACGCAGAGGGATGCCAATCTCCCTGGAAGGCTGAGCACTTAGCATTTCCACAGGAGCCTATCCCAGTGACTCAAGAGAGGCTAAGTAGCATTGTCTTCAATATTCCTTCCCCTAGCCTTTATAGTAACAGTTCACACAGCCATCAATAAAGTTAAGAAAATGTCCTTTTAATTAGAGGAGAGATTTTCAATTTGTCTAATCACCAGATTGAAGGTGAAATATCTGTTTTTCATGTGATTTGCTATGTCACATAATGAAAACAGTCCTGCTAAGAATTATGACATATTTTACCTCAAAAACAGTTCATTTCAACTGTCATGTTAAGTAAAAACCTAATAATATAACTTTGATCAGACACTTTATTTTCTGTACTTATTTTAAAAGGGCAAAATAATATTCTTTTGTGGCCTTTGCAATATTATTTTTTTTAAGTGTACATGGAAATGAAAATGTTAGTCTTGCCACCTCTTTAATGGTATGGTTAAACAACTAAATTTTCTCGAAGTAATGAGCATTTGTTTCAACTAATTTTCATTTGAGAAATATTTAACTTACTAACACTCAGTCAACACCAGGCATAGGATGTACTCTAGAGCTTGTGCTAGTAGATTTTGCAGACAGAAAAACAAATGTACTCATTTCAACCCAAAGAGAAGACCAAAGAGACAGAAAAATCCTCTTGTGAACAGCACTTTTTTTTAACCATGTTGGTTTCTTTCAAGACAGAGCTAGGTGGTTTTTGAATCCAGATTTGATTTATCATGATAACAAGATCCTTTTGCCCATAAATAAAAATATATTTTTTTCTACAAAAAAATCTTGTTTCCCAAATAAGTTTTTTTCAAAATGTACACTCTTCTAAATTATGATTGATTTTCATCTATGCAGTAGCGCTTAACCTGTGGAGAAAGTGAGAACAAACATATGACAAAATTAGAATTGCAAAAATAGATTTTAAATCAGCGTTTATAAATTCAAGGTAAAAGGTTTATGAAATGCAGATTCCCAGGCACCTCACTATGTTCAGTGAGTCTGGGGTGCAACCAGAGAATCTACATTTCTACTTAGTTCCTGGGTTCTATGGGCCCTGCTGGTCTTAGGGACTTAATTCAATAACCATATGACTCCATCTCTTCAAACTATCATAGAAGGGGTTGTGTTTTGAGGAACCTCCCGAATTATGATACTCATTTTTCAAAAGTGACCTTACTTAATTACTTATGGTAATATTTAGCATTGGTTTTCAGCACCGTATATAATTTAGGGGCAGAGGATCACACCTCTTCAGCTGGAAGAATACCCATTTTTTGACCACTGAATCAACTCTGAACTTTTTTGAACTTATCTCCACCAACCTCCTAGGTCCTTTTTCACATTTGATGTAATATCCCCTGATTTAGAAACAAAGTTATAGATTAACTTTGACCCTTTATATATCAATGGTGAGCTCTCAGTCTAATTATAAAATGGAATCTGTGAAGTTACTCATCTTATATATCAGGAAATTATAATGACAAACTTACAAAATAACATTAGCACTACTATACAAGTTGATATGTATCATAAAATTTTAGTTGCACACATAGTAGTTTATTTGAATCTTCACAATAACCCAAAGAAGCAGGTATCATGGTCTCACCACCATTCTATAAAGGTGAAAACTGAGGTTAAGAAGTTTGCCCTGAGTCATACAGTAATAAATGAGGAGTCTCAACTCCTAGCATTCCAGCTGAAATCCAAAAAGTTAAAAGCTGTTTATAAATCTGTTGATCTTTTTAAAAATTTAAAGCATTTTTTAATATCCACAGTATTCCCCACCATTACATGACTGAAACTATTCTACATTTAAACAGTATCACCAATAAGCAAGAGGTCATTCAAATAGTCCAAGATCTCCTATTTCTCACTGACTGTTCTTTGCAATAGCATGAATCATGAAGGGTTCCACTTCCTATTTGAGCTTAAGCTAGTTTATTGGTTGGTGCAATGATAAACTTTTCATAAATTTTAGAAAACCAAAAGGCAAGGGGAAAAAAATCTTAATATATTTTAAAAGAGTATCGAAATTTGATTAGAGGGTCAAGGATTAGCTCCTGCTTATGTCACACTGTTTAGATGTGACTCAAGGCAAAACAAGGTTTTTTTCTCCCTTCTGTTTAAATGGTCCCTTATAGAGGTAGAGTAGGGAAAATAACAATATCATGTTCATTATTTAGAAGTCCCCATTCAAAATACTCATGTAAAAAGGATCATGTCTATCATTTAATAAGGGAACTATCCCATAATTGAAATTTAGGTGATTGTGAATTTCAGGTAGCTTTAAGAGTTTGAAGACCAATTTAATTCAAATTCTAAACTTTAACAGAGGTCTTCTGAACTGGCTTCAGCAAAAAAGCCTGGAAACTCCCTCCCTCTGATCTCAGGTACCATCTTGACTCCTGAAAATATAGCACCTATTCTAAGTTAGACTTGGTGAAACTAAGTTTAGGAAACATTTTAAGAAATTAAATTCCCTTGCACTAGTTTGAACTGCCAGTTTCTGAAGTTTCAACTATATTTGGTTGAAATTAATAGAATATAGCATATTTTAAAAAGATAACCTTTTAAAACTGATAAGGTTTCCTGATGAGAGGCCATTATTGTTTTCAATACATAGCATTTTTATTTAATCAAACTGTAGTATCTTATGATATGGAACCCTTTGAACCTAATTTTGCTTGCCCAACATCATATTATTGGGCGCCAGGCAAATGGGAATACCACAGAATCCCAGCCAGCCAATTATGAGTGAGAATAAGACCCTCTACCTTACAGAGGCCTCCTGTTTTCAAGCAATGACACCAAAGTGACAGAAACTTGATGGCTATGCAGACACAAGTGGCAGAAAGTCTGATCTAAAAGTGATTGAGGACTCATGCTAAAATGTGCACCTCTGGGTAGAGACAAGATGCTAATGAGACTTGTGGTGTATGAAGAAGCATGTAACCCACTTGTGCATTTCCCAGCATAGCCCAGTGAAAAACTTGCTATGATTCTGCTCCTTGCTACCCTGTCCCAGTAACCAGTCCCTAAAAGAAGTCCAGAAACTGTCAGATCAAGAGTGTGGCTGAGGGCATTTGCCACCCTTCTCCTATTGCGTGATTCACACCATTTCTTGCTTGAAATCTATTATTGGCTCTATCAAAATTTGGGGGGATTAACTTGCAGAAGTCAAGCAAAGACCCTTGGAGTCAATGTATCTAGAATTTAAGACAAGGCATGGATTTATGATATCATAAGTAGTTGCAATTATAAAATATTTTAAATAAAAAAAAAAGAAAGTAGGAGCCCAGATTTCACAATTGCTTTGGACAGTACTTAGCAATATAATCTACAGCAAATAATTTCTCTATTTTCATATTAGAAAAAATAAGTTATGAAGCCAAATGTATAGAATTCTAGAGAGAGGAGGGCTGTAATCAAGACCTAGTAGTTCTCAGCCTGAGGTTCTTGGGCCAGCTTAATGATATTTTTCAATAGGTAACAAACAATAAACTAGAGGACTGCTTCCTAAGACTCCTTGCAGGAGTACCAGGGTACAAAGTCACAAAATGAAAAGGTTATTATAATATAAAAAGAAAATCATAAATTGACCACTTGAAAATAAAATTACCAACTCTATTTCCATGCTAATATTACAACTAGCCCTGCATTTGGCATCAACACCTTACTTCTCTTTTTGTTTGTTACTTGATGTTTGTGTCTGCCCACACAGCACAAGTACAGCAAGAATCAACTGTAAACTAAATTTAAAGATGTGGCCTGTGAATAAAGGAAATGCAAAAGAAAATTATTTTTTTTACCAAACTGCACTAGTTTTTTGTTTTTTTTTTTAACCAATATCTGCTTTATTATTATTTTTTTTACATCATTTCAGTCCCTGGGGGTCACCCAACACCATCACCTCCCCTCCTCGCCTGCTCCAGCTGTCCCCTCTCTCCCCTGTGTAGTTTCATTTGGTTGACCATATAGTAGTGAAACCATTTGGTTTCTGTCCCTTTCTATCTGGCTCGTTTTTGCTAGAATGATTTCTTCTAGATACATTCAGGTGTCTATAAATTCATCAAATTTGTCATTTTTAATTGATGAGTAATACTCCATTGTGTATACATACCACATCTTTTTCATCCACTCATCTGTTCTGGGGCATTTGGGTTGTTTCCATATCCTTGCAATTATAAATAGTGCTGCAATAAACATCCGAGCACAGGTGTCCTTTTGTACCCACATTGAGGTCTCCTTTGGGTAGATTCCCAGAAGTGCGACTGCTGGGTCAAATGGTAATTCCATTTTCATGAGTTTGAGGGTCCTTCATACTGCTTTCCATAGTGGCTGGACGAGTTTACATTCCCACCAGCAGTGTAGGAGTGTTCCTTTCTCTCCACATCCATGCCAGCACTTGTTGTTGCCTGTTTTTTTGATGTGGGCCATTCTTACTGGTATAAAGTGGTATCTCATTGTGGTTTTGACTTGCATTTCTCTGATTGCTAGTGGTATTGAGCAATTTTTCATGTGCCTGTTGGCCATTTGTATTTCCTCTTTGGAGAAGGGTCTTTTTAGTTCTTCTCCCCATTTTTTGATTGGGCATCTTGTTTTGTTTTTGTTTAGTTGTGTGAGTTCCTTGTAGATCTGTGTTATTAATCCCTTATCATTCTTGTGAAGGGCGAAAATTTTTTCCCATTTAGTTGGGCTTCTTTTAGTTTTTCTGTTGTCTCTTTTGCAGTACAGAAGCTTTTTAGTTTGATGAAGTCCCATCTGTTTATGTTTTCCTTCAATTTTTTGCCTTCTGCAAATGATTGCAGGAAGGGGTTTCTGAATTGTATTTTGTGGAAGGTTTTGCCCAAGTTTTCCTCTATGTATGTTATGGTTTCAGGTCTGACATCTAAGTCTTTTATCCATTTTGAATTAATTGTTGTACATGGTGTGAGAGAGATGTCTTGGTCCATTTTTTTGCATGTCTTAGTCCAGTTTTCCCAGCACCATTTGTTGAAGAGGCTATCTTTGTTCCAATGTAAGTTTTCCCCTCCTTTGTCAAAGATTAATTGGCTATATGTGTGTGGCTTTATTTCTGAACTCTCAATTCTGTTCCATTGGTCTGATTGTCGGTTGTTGTACCAGTACCATGCTGTTTTAAGTATTATGGCTTTGTAGTATAGCTTGAAGTCTGGAATAGTTAGGCCTCCATTTTCTTTTTTTGGAGAGGAGGTTTTTTGATATTTGAGATCTTTTGTTGTTCCATATGAATTTTTGTAATTTTTGTTCTATCTCTTTAAAGAACGTCATTGGAATTTTTAAGGGGATTGCATTGAATCTGTAGATTGCTTTTGGTAGGGTGGCCATTTTGATGATGTTAGTTCTTCCCATCCATGAGCAAGAGATGTCTTTCCATTTCCTTGTGTCTTCTTCTATCTCTTTTAGTAGCGTTTTAAAGTTGTCTTTGTATATAGTTCTCTTACGTGTTTTGTTAGGTTTATTCCAAGGTATTTGGTTATTTTTGGTGCAATAGTGAATGGAATGACTTTTTAAATTTCTTCTTCTTCTGTTTGTTTTTTTGCATATAGGAAGGCTACTGATTTCTGTGTGTTGATTTTGTAACCAGCAACCTTACTGAATTGGTTTATTATTTCAACAAGTTTTTCTGTGGATTTTTTGGGTTCTCTATATATAGAATCATATCATCTGCATATAATGATAGTTTCAGTTCCTCTTTTCCTATTTGTATCCCTTTTATATCTTTCTCTTGTCTTATTGCCCTGGCTAGAACTTCCAAAACAATCTTAAAAAGTAATGGAGAGAGTGGGCATCCTTGCCTGGTTCCAGATCTTAACTGGAAGGATTTTAGTTTTTCCCCATTTAAGATGATGTTTGCTGTGGATTTGTCATAGATGGCTTTTATTATGTTGAGGTAAGTTCCTTTGATCCCCAATTTTTCAAGGGCTTTTATCATAAATGGATGCTGGACTTTGTCAAATGCTTTCTCTGCATCTATTTATATGATCATATGGTTTTTGTTTTTCTTCTTATTGATGTGGTGGATTATGTTAATTGATTTCCGGATGTTGAACCATCCTTGTGTCCCTGGGATAAATCCCACTTGGTCATGGTGAATAATGCTTTTTATGCATCGTTGGATTCGATTTGCTAGTATTTTGTTTAAAATTTTTGCATCTGTGTTCATTAGGGAAATTGGTCTATAGCTTTCTTTCTTAGTGCTGTCCTTATTTGGTTTTGGTATGAGTGTGATGTTTGCATCATAAAATGTGTTTGGGAGCTCCCCTTCTTTCTCAATTTTTTGGAAGAGTTTTAATAGTATAGGTGTTATTTCCTCTTTGAATGTCGGGTGGAATTCATTTGTAAAGCCATCAGGTCCTGGGCTCTTGTTTTTAGGGAGAGTTTTTATAACTGCTTCAATTTCACTGCTTGTGATTGGATTATTTAGACTCTCTATTTCTTCTTCGTTCAATTTTGGATAGTTGTATTTTTCCAGGAATTTGTCCATCTCATCCAGATTGTTGAATCTGTTTCCATATAGATGTTCATAGTAGTCTCTGATTATCCTTTGGATTTCACAAAAGAAAATTATTAAGACAGTCTTGGGCCTTGACTATTTTATCTGTCCCCGGCCTCACAATGACTTGCAAATTTGCAGAGAAAGTTAAATATGAGTGGAAGGCTTTTCAGAAAAAAAAAAATCATACCTCCCCCCACCCAAATACAAGCACCATTGTTGTCACTCTATTATTCTATGCTACAGGACAACCTCTAGGAAACTGGGGGTGACCCAGGTTGTAAGTCCTCACCCATGTGCTTCAGAATTCAGGAAAAGTATCCCAAAGCAGACATGTTGAAAGAATCAGAACAAAATAAAATATTTACAAGGGGAGTGAGAAGATGGAGACTGGCGAAAAAGCAAGAGTGAGGTTAATTGACCAACACATCATATCTGCAGTTCCATCTGAGCTGAGACCAAGATGGGAACCAAAGCCTGAAAGTAAGAGAACAAGGCTAGTTTATTATCCTTTGAGTTCAACATGGCTGCTCAGTTCCACTTTTAGTTCTCAACATCCCTGCCCCACTCAGAAAGTGAGGCTCATGGCATGCTGGGAGTTGCAATCCTTAATCCCTAATCAGGTAGGTAGTGGTGTGGATCCGGAAAGATGTCAAGGGGTGGAGTTCATTCAAAATGTCATTTACTGACTGGAAGTTGGCTCCTTATTGTGCTACTAACACTTTGATACCTTTAGCTACAGCCTCAGCCTCAACTATATCTGAAACAAAATAAACGTTTCATAATTTCAAACTCCAACTTTCAAGGCAGAGTGACCTCTGTTTTACATGGACTCACATTTAATGATTCTTTTCTGGAACCAATTATTCTCTTATAATCAGTACTGCTTCTATTTTAAAATGCCTGATGGAAATAATAAATTTTACCACAGTCAACCTACATAGGCCAATAATATTTCCAAGAGTGTGGTAGCCCTAGATTTCTTACACTAATCAGAAGTGATGGTTAATATATTTTGTTAATAAAAATCTGAGAAGGGTCTTATTAGTCATTACATGCCATGTGGTTAGCAAAATTTTCTAAATATAGAACCTGCACTGAGAAAGTGAATAATAATAATAATAATGATAATAATAATAATAATAATGAAGCTTAATATAAATAGATTGGAATTCAAAAACATATACCACTTAAAATTTACAGAAATAGAGACTGAAGCCAAATGAGGCTACACTTTCCAAATCCTCTTCCAAATCTGAATTTTCATTTGTCTAGAGACTCTGCATTACATTCGTAAGCCTTCCATATATTACAGGGTTTAATAGCTCTCCCTGGTGATAAATATAGTCCTACAGTTCAGCTAAGATCCATTTCTTCGGCAGGTAATTCCATTCCATCATACCTTAAGAGAGGGACTGATTAATTAAAGCAAACTCTTGGCTTGTATTATAATGAGCTGATGTTTAGTCTTGATTACCTTAGTCCAGTAATCTCTAGTTGTAAAACATATTTATAAAAACATGTATAGCATATTCATTAAATCCCCATTATAGAACATATGGCTTTAAATTAAAAAAAAATTGGCAAAAGCATTTTGTTCTCTGCCAAACCCAGGACAAAATGGCTTATGAAATTTAACTTTATGAAATTTAACTGAGACTGAAAAGTACTGGTTCCTGTTTTTCTGTCTGAGTTCTTTGTCCTTCTTGAGGACAAAATTTCTCTTAATTTGTAGTATTTACATTCTGAAGGCAATTTTTTGTCTTTTTTCTGTTTTCTAGAAAGATGGAAAAGATTGTTAATAAATACAGAGAACCAAGGAAAGTATTTACTTTGAATGACCACTTGTTTAAGTATTATTAATGATCAGTTTGGCATTGCCTGATAAATAAAATTAATATGCTTTATATTTTATGTGACTCGTTGGAATTGCCTGATGAGTAAAATTAAAATACTTTTTTTATGAATCATTTTATATGAATCATTTTGATCTGCCACAGAATATGAAAGATTAAAGAAAAAGAATTTCCTAAAATGTTGCTGAGGCTATCTAAATAACTTTGATAATGCACAACTCTTCAATTCCATTTGCCCCTGGAAGATTTTGGTTGGAAAGGGTTGACCCCTCCCCAGCAAACTGGCTACTATTTTATAATGAAAACTAACCTCAGATCCAATTTTGCCATATATATACAAATTTATTTAACAAACACTTCCTAACAGTCAGGTTCAAAAATATTTTTTACAACTTAGGCCCAATGCTTGAAGGCATGCCAGCGTTCTGTTCTCTGGATGTTCTGTACAAAGGTTTACTTGAGACAGATGCAACAATATCCACAGGCAGGATTCTGTACTTTAGGGTCAGCCTTACACAGCCAATAAGCCACAGAACCACGGCAAGGACAGAGGATCACTGAGGAGGAGGAGTCCAGCCTCAGGTGCCCTCCTTACTGGCACAATCACACTTCACCAGATTTCTACAAGGACAGAAAACACCTCTGAAGCTCCTGAACAATCCGTGAATACTTTAATGTCACCAATGATGGCCCATTTCTAACATTCATCATGCCTATAAATAAACCATGACTTTCTCAGATAAAAACCACTTCTGACATTTAGTATGCTAATTAGCCAAGTCTCAGGTGTTGAGATGCAGATAGCTAAAGCACTTGTACTAGTTACCTCTGAAAGTCCCATTTTCTGAATTATTTGCTGCCCATCTCTGAAATCTCCACTAAGGCAATTGGCTGCCTCTTGGGTGAAATCTAAAATAGATGCACACATGGTGATATATTATACCGTCTATGCTAGAGTATTTGAAAAGAGATTAAAGATTTTATAACCAATGATATAATAATTGTTATTACTATTACTATTATTGCTATTATTATATATTTGGAGACAGTATTTATAGCAGTAACCACATGAAGTAAAATGAAGACATTTTGGTTAAAATTCTCTTTAACTGCATTTGTAAAGTTATTGAGTGCTTTCTTAGTCTAAAGAGTTAATTTTCATTCCCCTATATCTATCTTATTAACCTTCACCTCTATGAATTGGTAAATACTATTAATGGTAGACATCTTGAATAGTTAATTTACTGCTATGGTTCAACTTGGAGTTCATTGTATGTTGCCTTAATTCCTTTTGATTGAAAGCATTCACAGCTAGAGATGGCTTTATAAACAGAATGGTCTTTAAAGGAAAAGGAATGTTACTGTGCTTTTCTTTCCCTTTTTATGCTAGTTGCTAAGCATTAGAATTGTGGAAACTATTTTTAAATGTAAAAGCATTTTCATTATCTAGTTCTTATGAATTCATATGTACACTGAGGCATCGCCTAAAATAGTGAACAGAATTTGACACTGAGTTGAGAGAAATAACGATTATAGCTAATCTTTTAAGGAAACATATTCAAAACGGACATTCTAGAAAAACTAGGAGAGCGGGAAAGGGTAACTTAAATGCTATTGTCCTTTAAGCCTGTGTTTGGAAAAGTGTTAGGGAAAGCAAACTGACATTTGTTGAGTCACTATGTCTCCAGCACTGTGCCAAGTACTTTGCGTGTATTATAATGTTAAATATGCTCATGATCTTTCTGTTAGAGATGGCAATAGTATATAGTTGTTAGAAGAAGAGTTCTCGAAAACATGAGATGTGGGTTCAAATTCTAGCCCAACACAATCTCTCTGGAATCTTCAACAACCTCTTTTCTCAACCTGTTTCTTCATCAGCAATTAATAGTTTGCCTCATAGGAGTATTTGTGTATGTGTGTGTGTGCGTGTGTGTGCGTGTTAAAGGCTGACATAGCTATCCCTGAAAAAAAAGTGTTCATTTCCTTATTAATGAATTTGCATTTCTAACAAAGAAATATGTTATAGAATAAATTGTATCTCCCCCAATCTATTGAAGCACTAACCACCCATATACCCCAAAATGTATTTAAAGACATTCAAATGTTTTAAACACTTTTAAAGTGGTGATTAATTTAAAATGAGGCCCAGTCCAGTTTGACTGGTGTCCTTAAGAGATGAGGAAATTTGTACACACAGAGACACCAGGTTGTGTGGGTGCAGAGAGAGGTCACCTAAGGATACAATGTATAGGGAGCTCTTTGCAAGGCAAGGAGAGAGCCTGAAGGCAAAATAAATCCTATGACATTGATCTCAGACTTCTAACTTCTGGGACTGTGAGGAAATAAATTTTTGTTGTTTAAACCATCAGACTGTGGTATTTGTTATGGCAGTTCTAGAAAAACAATACAAATTATAAATATAATTATACATGTATTATCACATATCAATTTAATTAAATATTTAGAAAAAATTGTTCCTCTATCAAACAATCCCAGCATATCCGTGAACAGGAATTATCTTAAAAATTGGATTTTTTTCTAAGTGATAGACTCACAAATGCGTGTTTACAAAATCCTTATAAAATTTATATAAGTAAAAAAAGGGCAAATAAATTTAATGTTTCAGCATTTCTTCATTTATTGCATGTTTTTATCAGTAATCTTTTGTGTATTTTTTGCTGAGCCCAAGTGATACAAAGATAAATTTAACACAGTCTCTGCTCTTAAAGAGTGCAGAGGCAAACAATAAATCATGCATTTTTATAAAAATATTCCAAACCACTCAGAAAGGAACAATGAGTTAGGAGTTTTCTCATTTCCCAGGAACATAAGCCTAAAGAACCTTAGTAGTCAACATAGATACTATTCTGTGAAGGTGTTGAACCCATGAACTAGCTTGTTTCACAGAGGTCAGCAGGGTTCTAACAAAACTAATCATGGCATAAGAAAAAAACAGGAAAGCATCTCCTCATAAAAATACTACAGAATCTTTGGGTTTTCTAGGTTCCCTTATTGCCTTCATGCCAAATTATTTCTAAGAATTTAAAGCTGGATGTGGTGGCACATGCCTGTAGTCCAAGCTCTGGGAGGCAAGAGCCCAGGGATCACTTGAGTTTGCAGGTTCAAGACTACTCCAGGTAAAAAGCAGCAGGGCATGGTGGCAGGAGCCTGTAATCCCAGCTATCTGGGAGGCTGAGACTGGGGATCACTTGAGTCCATGGGATCTTGACTACCCTGAGCAGCATAGCAAGATCTAGTCTCAAAAATAAATAAATAAATAAATTTATCTACTTCTCTTCATGTCTAATCCTGCCAGACTGTCTAAGCCTTAGCGATGGGCTCCCACTCTTGCCCCTCAAAACCCTCATATTTCACAAGGTGATCTTACTTCTTCAATCTGATCATGCCATTCCTGTTTTAAAACATATCGAAGATTTCCTGCTGCTTCAATTTAGCAAAAAAAAAAAAGAAAGAAAGGTCCATTGTCTCTATCTCAGGTCCGCTTTGGACCCGATGATCAGGTGACCTAGTTCTTGCCCAGCCGTCTCACCTCATTGCCCACTTCTTTCTGGTAAGCATGCCCAGCTTCGTCCCATTTCATGGTTGTTCCATATACCTAGAATATCTACACCAGAAGTACACCTGCCACCTTTTTGCATTTTGGCTTAAATATCTCCTTAGGGAAACTACTTTTTTTTTTTTTTTTTTTTTTTTTTGAGACTAGGTCTTGCTATTTTTGCCTGTGGAACCACAGGCTCTTGTTGCCCGGGGTACCACAGACTCAAGCAATCCCCAGCCTCAGCTTCCCAGGTAGCTGGGATGACAGGCGCACGCCACCACGTCCAGCTATTTTTTTGGAACTAGGTCTCGCTACGGGCCCCAGGCGGGACTCGAACCGCGATCCCTAGCCCCGGCCGCTTCATAGGCTGAAGCTTACAAGCACGAGCCACCATGCCCGGCCTTGGGAAACTACTTTCAAAAACAATCTAAAGCTCTGTATATTAAATGGTTTTCCTATTGTCATGGCACTTGACACTAACTGGTATTTCCTTATTTGGTTATTGTCTGCTCACTCCCAGACCGTCTAGAATATACATACTCTGAGAGTCTTGCTCCTAGTTATAATCCAGGTCCCAGGGTAGGGTGGGTATATAGCTTATATGTTTTAATGAGGGTATTGATACATAATGAAGCTCTGATAGAATCTGTACAACTGGAAAGGTAAAGTTGCAGTGAATAGAAAATTGCAGTGTATTAGATTTCTTCTTAACATGGTACATTTCTTAACATGGTAGTTTAAAACAAATACAAATGACTAACAAATAATGACTTACTTTTACTTTTAAAATGACTTACTCAGAACAGACTCTGAGCATGTAGATTCAAGCAATCCTTTTACAGAAAATTCATTATCATTTTTTCTTTCTTGCAATTTCTAACTTCTTTCATGTTAAGAAATTTTCAAAGCATCTGTGCTGACTAGAGGTGGTTCTTTTGTTCTTTCTATCCATTTTGTTTTATTTTCTCAATTGAAAGTAAACTTTAAATTTGCACAAGTATAAAAAATGGTTATGTTGACAACAAAACACATATCAAATTCACAGACTGTTATTTATATTTAAACCAGGAATTTGGATGACAAAATAAAATCATAGATTTTTAAAATATATATCCTCTAAGATTTTGAGAGGATAATTTAGGTATGAAAAACTATTGCCTCATGTATGTATTAGCTTATGTGATGATGAGTTTCATCTAGCTTATCAATATTCAAGCATGGAAAAAGTTACCCATGTGGACATGAAAAGCCTATGCTTGTTATATTAATTAAATAGGTTAAAAAACTATCCATGAAATAATTAAGAAATCTGTGCCTCTGACAGCTGCCTAAAATCATTGCTATATAAACCATAGCCCCTCTTGTGTGTGTGTGTGTGTGTGTGTGTGTGTGTGTGTGTGTGTTTAAGACGAGGTTTCACAATGTGGCTTAAGATAGCCCCGATTCTGCAGACTCAAGCGATCCCCAGACTCAGTCTCCCAGGAAGCTAGGATTACAGGCACCTGCCACTGTGCCCAGCTGCTTTTTTGAGACAATGTCTCCCTATGTTGTCCGGGGTTGTCTTGAACCCGTGAAATCAAGTGATCCCTGGCCTCTTGCATCCCAATGTTTGGGTTACAGGTGCGCGCTACCACACCCGGCTTTCTTTTGTGTGGTATTAACTATTGTTCCTGACTTTCAACAATGTCCCTTTAGAATATTACTGAAACAGTTTTGTTCAAGCAAATTATGTTTCTGTTTTGACTGATGTCTCCAAGAACATCAAATTCACGTTCTTAGAGAAGGATGGAGTATAAGAGGAAATAAGGGAGGAGCCTTTAAAAGTCTATCAGGAAATGAACACAGCACCCGAGGAAATGAAACCATCACTGAAGTCTTAGCAAAAATGCCTGACCTAGGAATGCCTTGCCTTTTGCCCTCCTGCACTCCATGAGCCTCCTCTTTTATATTTAATCCTTATGTTGAACATTGATATTTGCCTACATTGTAATCTATTATCAGTGCTAATATGCATAGAAATGTGTGGGTTTCATAGAAGCTTTATGACTACAAATTGCAGCATAAACAATTTAAACACTGCTATTGCCCAAAGGAAAAGCTTGACTCTTGTTATTCACACATCAAACAGTAATGACAGAGATGCATGGCCACTTCCTAATACACTGCAAACTTCTTAAAGCTGGAATGTACTCATCTTGTTGACTGAGGAGTTGGCATCAGTACAATGCCTGGCACATGTTAGGTTACAGCGATAGTGTGGAATGGGCATCAACTATGACTTTAGCAGAAGTAATTAGTGATAAATGACTACTGTAGTTTTCATTAGTGATAATATGACCCAAGCAATTGTCATCTTTTTTGTTTTATTAGAAAAATAGTTGTTTGTACTTAAAATCTAAACATTCATTCTGATTAATATCCTAACTTATACCAATCTACCCCCAATATTACTTAGTCTCATTCAGATAAAGTTGGACAACTTCAAATATTGATTTTTTAAAAAATAATTGGCAGTTTTCACAAGTGTCATACATACTATATCACAGAGCACATATCAGAGAGCACAGAATTTAGAGAAATCTGATAAGGAGGAAATTATACCCATTTTTAAATAATAATTATATCTTCAAAGCATACTTTCTTCCTAGTTCTTATATCTTCTGTTTATATCAAGTCCATTAAATAAAATGATTCTTCCCCTATTAAAGATGTGTAGGAATTTTTTTCTTATTTGCTAATAGATAAGAGGTGTGCTGACTATTATGTAAACACAGAACTAGAAATGTTAACATACCAATGTACCTACTTGGTGAAACACATGATTATAGAAGCATTCTTTGTATTGTATTTTATAGAGTTGATAGGATAAACACTTTGGACTTGACTGCTCTACCTCTTCCTTTTTAAACAAAAGAAGCACTAAACTCTTCAGTCAGGTATCATCAGGAATTTAAAAGTGATGATGATGATGGTGATGATACACTTACAAATATTAGATGCAAATACTAATTTAAATGTTTTGTAGACATCACCTCACTAATTTCTCAAAACATTTTATCAGATAGGAATTATTATTATTATTATTACCGTTTCTCCTTTACTTATGAGTATTTGAAGGCATGGAAAATTTACAAAAAAATATTCAAGTAATTGGCAAACTGGGATTTGAACTCAAGTAATTTGTCTCCAAAATCTGTTCTCTTAAAGAATAGGAATATAAAACTTAAAGTAAACTATGCATTAAAAATATCAGTCCAATAGAGGCAGGGAGTGTGTTTGTTTGATTTACTTTTAAGTACACAGTCTTACACAGTCCCTGGGACAGACTTGTGAATGATTCTAAAATACCAAAGTAGTAAAATACTTGGCAGAACATTCAGAAAATGCAAATAGGCAAATAAACAAACCAAAAGACCTACAACCCCAACGGGTTGCATTTTGGTATATGTTATTTCATGTTATTTATAAACATATACACACCCTGTTTTTGTATATGCATACACCAGTTATCATTCTTTGGAATCTTGCCACTTGAGATAATATGGGTAGCTTGTTAACTTGAGGTTAACAAGATAACTTGAAGGTATTGTACTAAATGAAGTAAGACAGACAGAAAGACAAACACCTTGTGATCTCACTTATATGTGGAATCTGAAAACAAACAAAAAAAGCTCATAGTTCAGAGAACACACTGGTGTTTACTAGAGAATGGGAAGTGGAGAGTGAGGTAGGGACAGGGGCAAAATGAGTTCAGGGAATCAAAAGTTACAAATTTCCAGTTATAAAATAAAAAATTCATAGGTATCTGATAGACTGCAAGGTGACTATAGTTAACAATACTGTATGGCATATTTGTAAGCATCTAAGACAGTAGATTTTGCATAATCTTATCACAAGAAAAATACTATTCCAATACTATTCAAAACTTACCAAGTATGTAAGAAAATAAATAAAGCATTAAAAAGAAAAACACTGCATAACTTTGTATGGTTATAGATTTTAAGTGAATTTCTTGAGGTGCACAAATATTGAAATATTATGTTAAGTATCTAGAAAGTAAGTAATATCATATGAAATTAGATGTCAATAAATAAAAATATCAATAAAAATCATTCTTAATTATTTCAGTAGACTTTTTACTCAGAATTTTCTAAGGTCAAAAAGTACATTTCTGCAAACATCCTCATATATCAATAGATATTCTCCCATCAATTTTAATGTACATTTTACAAATAAATTCTATGTTGATGGTAAAATTTTATTCTGGACACATAATTGGGAATGTATCAAATTAAAATGTAAAATAGTCTCATGGTTCCCTAACTGTAACAGAGACTTCATCATCTGAAATTCTAATGCTAACAATTTTTGAAAAAAATCTGGTTTCTAGCAGATGTAAGAATTGAAAAATTAAATGAATACATACATAAGAGTAAGTTTTGTCAATCAGTAAGCATGTGATAGTTATTCACCTGTCTTTAATAAATGTTTTTCAGAGGAATTATCTTCTGTTTTGTTTTGATTCTTTGAATACTTTTGTGTTAATTACATTGTTTTCAATTTACACATTGTACTACTTTAGATCCTTGAAGATATAAATTTTAAAATGCATGTTAAAAATATGACAGCAAATTTATATTCAAACTAACACCACATAATTTGAGAGTGTGGCATTTCTATTCTAGAGCCAGTGGACTATTTTTGTTAACAAGAGGGATAAGAGGAAACCAAAATAGATAGGACTTTTTAACTTAAATGTTCAAACTTTCAAGCTACAATGCATTTTATTATACAGGGAGAATGGGAGTTTTCAGGTCTTCTTTTAATTTAATTAGCTGAAAAATGAAAAATTTAATTACATATAATTATAACTTTACTTGACTATAGGACTTCTATAAAACTGACAGTAGATAAAAAGTAGTTATCTTACTAATAGGTGCTGGTTTATTCTATGACTGCTCAGGAAGGGTTTTGTGGTAATTTTCTAGATGACTTGAACCCAACTTTTGAGATCTTGAGCCAAAGCATACAAAGAACACTTTATTAAATGTTTTTAAGCAGAAAATAAATGTTTTCTTTAAAAAAATTGTCATGTGAGTCCTATGTTGTAAATGTCTCCTGATAACACAACATTCCTTACATATTATGGCTTCTCTTTTTTGCAAGCAACAACTTCACAGGCACTTTTAAAGAAATGGTATTGTTACTAGACATTCCTTCTATTCTGCCAACAATCAAGAACAAATAAGACTCAAAATGGGGTTAGTTTTGGGCACATAAAAATTAGTCACTTAATTACACAAGCTATATCCAAAAGTTGTCCAAGAAATTCAGTAGTTAAAACAGAAGTTTAAACTACAAGACACTTTTCACGCTGAAACAATGCAATAAATCAGCAGAGTCAATGATTTTTTTCCTTGATTCTTGTACTTCCTAGCCTGTGCTACATTTTCCTTGACTCTTCACCTATACATTATTTTTCCAGTTCTCAGTTATTCACAGCACTGCACTTCTGGGTCCTCTTAACTGCTCCTGTCTTTCTTCATTGTCTCCTCTTCTAGTCTCTTAACTGTGGATCATTCTCAATATGGCTTTCTTGCTCACATGATCTCCTTTAGATGTTCACCACATTTGCTTTGGTGTTCTCTCTATGTTGGAAATGTTACCATGTTTTTTTCTCTTTGATCAGACTCTTCTCATATAAGTCAATACCTCCTACCTGGGTATTTACGTATTACAACTTTCAAGGCCTGAGCTTGATTTGTCTGAAGTATGAGGAGAGGGAGGGAGAATAGGAAAATGGAAGATTGGAGTGACAATATGAGGTCACAATATTTAGGCTCTGTTGGGTCATGAGTTTTATTAGGATTTTGAACAGTTGCTGGAAGTACCAAAAATATGGTACTTATGAAGGGTTTGGGACCATGGGATCAACAATTTCTCTTGCTCTTTTAAATAATTAC
Organism: Uropsilus gracilis; assembly: GCA_004024945.1. Lineage (NCBI taxonomy): Eukaryota > Metazoa > Chordata > Mammalia > Eulipotyphla > Talpidae > Uropsilus > Uropsilus gracilis. Next base: position 25,216 of record PVHY01005556.1, read on the forward strand.
ACTGACTGACGATGGAAAATAAAATAGCAAGAAAGACAAAGATACAGTGAGTTGATGGAGGCTATTGTACACATCCAGGCAAAAGATTAAGGATGAATGAATAATGAGAGACAAGGCTATACCACCAAAAGCCATTCAAACCACAAAAAGCCTATTCAAACCATAATGTAAATGAAGTTGTTTTGCTTACAATGAAAAGTAAATCACTATTTTCATAAATGTACCAAAATAAAACAGAAAAGCAATACCACTTAATAAGATTTTGTATTGATCCTCAGTCTTGATGCCAGTATTTAAAGGAAAGCTGATTCTGTTAAAAGAAGATTTGGAGTAAGGAAAAGAGTTGTAGAATATCTACTGGGAACTTTTATGTGCTTCCAAGAGCTTTAGAAGTCAATTGAAATAGCTCTGTTTTATTTAATTTTACTTTAAAACTCATGATTTTCCTTTCCTTTTTAAGAGTGTGGAGCTTATCACCCATGATCAACATAATGTTATCTTTAAGATCACAAAGAGCATGGGAAAATGTAAGAGAGAAAAATAATTATGAGAGGTTTTTCCTGAGAAAATTAGAATGAAGGTGAAGGAGAAATGGAATTAAAGAAGATATTGTGAATATTGTAAACAATAGCTAGAATGGAATTAACTGAAATGTGGAAAGTACAAGATAACAAAATGGAAGACCATGGTTGGCACGTGACCAAGCTCAGTGAGGAGAGAGTATGATAGAGAAGATAAAAAAAATGTTTCATGATTAAATAGAGAGACTTCACAACTTTGAAGATGAAAGGCAGAGAACAGAATATATAAATGGAAACTTTATACCTGGGTTTACTAATTTAGAGCTTTGCTATGTGAATTAATTGATTGTAAGAGTTGGTTCACACTGTTTTTGAGCTAGTAAAAAGTGAAAGAGCCTTTCTAAAAGTTTAAGGAACTAATATTTAGTTGAAAATGCATTCATTTAAGCTTATTTCAATGTGTCAAGAAATTTCACATTCCAGAATACATTGAGAGATTAAGTACATATGTTCTAGCAAAAGGTAATTTTCTGAAATCTTTTTGCAAAACTGTGATCCTTTAATTTGTGGACAGTGATCATCCTTATGAAACAGTTTAGCGCAAGACATTTAATCTTAATTATGTGCTCCTATAGTTCCCTTTATAATTTGAGAATATTGACCATAGTTTGCATCTGCTTGTGTGTGTGTGTGTGTGTGTGTGTGTGTGTGTGTGTGTACATGGAAGGAATTTGCTATGTGCTTCCTGAACAGTGGCATTATCATTAAGTCCCTGTGAATACTTTCACTGGAATTACACTTCAGGACTCTTCATATAAAGCTGAAAACCAAGTTCAATTAAATTGGTATAAAGTTATATGCTATGAAAACATCATACATTTTAAATGTTCATATTTTCTTCCACCTGATTCATTGTAAAACAATAAAAAGGATAAATGCATGCATCTGCAATATAACTGCAAAATTAGTAAGTTTTAAAAACAATAAACAAAAAAACCTCTCCTATATTTTTATCTTTCCTGGCCAGAGAAATTGTGTTAATAGCATACCAGCAAGAATCTTCCTAATTTTTGCAAACACGATTTTTACTGCAGTGTGGGCAGGGCCTTAAATACTTTTCTCACTACTGCATCTATTTTTAATTTCTAATTCAACATGGAATTCTTAATTCACTGTTTCTAAGTTCCAGGTTATTTACAAAGGTTCAGGTGAAACACTAAGCTTTCACTGAGTATTATATTTATAACTTTTCTCTTCCCTAGGAATAACACAAGATGGACCTCTTTTGAAGATGTGTTAAGGATATATCTGGTGCACTTTTCTTCTGCAATATTTAAAATAGATTTCCTGCATCAGCAGTGACAGTGCTCTCTCAAACACATAAGTAACAGCTAAAGTATATTCTGAACACAAAGTGCACAGACTTAACCTTAATGTATGAAGGTCAAGTGAAGTCATTTTCAAAATAACAAATACTCAACAGTGTTTAGATTTAATGGGGGGGGTGAAAGTCTACTCTCTCTGCCTCCTTCTTTCTCAAATTTTTGCATCTTTGGATTTTGAGTTTACTGTTATTAAAATTGGCCAATTGGTATTATGAAGTAGAGTTCTATTTTTGCTTTTATTCATCATGACTTTGAATAACATGATTCTATCTACTTACAAGTGCAAAGCTTCTCTGAAAGCACACATGATGTGCATTTCTGTCTAGACAGGTATGGGCTTTTAATAATCTCCATTGTTCTTCTTTCTATCCTCAGAGTGACAAGGAACCAGCAGCCTACAAGATTTTACAGTAACTCTTTCTTCACAAGTTTTATAATGTAGTCATTTCCAAGTCATATAAGCCACAAAACAAGAAGGAAATAATATACATATGAAATGTTGAGATTTATTTTATTTTCAAACTATGGTGAGTTGTAGATTATAGTTATACTCTATAGATCTGGTTATAGATCTGGGAAAAGCTTGTGTGAACTTACTAGTATCTTGTTGTGATGATTAGGTACATGGATGGAATTATACGTATAATTCATGTAGTTTTACACTCAAAGTCAATGCTCTTTACATATCTAGATATAAATATATATGATATATACATGTCAAAAAAGTGTGTGTACCATGATATGCAACAGACAAAACTTGACCAAAAAGCTTTAGAATTTGATGAGAATCAGATACAATTAGATTATAGAGATATTTTTATTCAATAGTGCATTCTTATTTAATATGAATAAGTATTATTAAATATTAAAAATATTAAATAAATGAATATTTGACCAAAATCTGCCTGCTTGAATAAAAATTCATTAAACACACACTGCATTTGCAATGAAGGCATTTTAATTTCATCAACCCTAAAATTACAGTTGCAAAATAATCTCCGAATAAATAAAATGGTGACAGAGCATGTTTTACTATTTTATCGTTTTATTTCTCAGTAACATTTCTTGCCCTCATATTTAATGGTTTAAAACAAATACAAAATTTTATTATCTCATGCAAGGTCAAGAATTCAGGGGTGGTCTAGCTGAACTGCTCTCCTCAGAGACTCCAATAGGTTGAAGTAAAATGTTGGTTGAGGCTGGAGTCATCTGAAGATTTACTGAGCCTGAAGAACCTTTTTCAGAGATAGTTCACTTAACATGGTTGACAATTTAATTCTGGTTGTTAGTGGAAAGGCCATATTTCTCTCCATGTGGCCCTCTACATGGGACTGGTGAATGTCCTCAGGATATGATTACCTGCTTCCTCTGAGCTAGTAATTCTCTAGAAAGCAAAGTAGAAACCTTAGTGACCTTCTAGATCTAATCTCTGAAGTTACAGTTTACCATGCACACATTAAGCTGCTGAGTGTGGAGGGCAGAGTTACTCCATGTGCAAGTGCACTGCACAAGACAGGAGTAACAGGAAGTGAGAATCACCGGGGGAATCAACATGGAGGCTGTGGTGTAATCAATCCTCATTGCCAAATGCAGGGACAAGCATCAGGCATCAGGCTCACCTGCATTGATTCTTTATTGATACTAGCAGTTACACAGACACACCAGGCAGGGCATGGCTAGAGTTGAGAGGGGTTGTTGTAGGGTAGGGAATAGCAGGAGGCAGGTTAGCCCCCCAGTTCCCCAGGAATCATCACTCTCCTCTAGGCATTCTATCTGGTGTTCTTTCTCTCTCATACTTGTGCTCTTCTTTTATCCTCTCTTTCCTAGGCCCAAGTGTGCACGCTTATACATAAACACACCCACCAGACAGCACAATCATGGGGAAGATACAATACTACAGGTGCTGGTCACAGACAAAGGAAAAATACCTCATTAAAATCACCCTACAGAGGTTTTACCACAGTCCCTGCTGGTTTTCAATAATTCAAATCCCTCCCACTGCCCCCAATTTTCATTTTGGAGCAGCATTAGCTCATAGTTCAAAATCTCAACTTGAAGTCAGGTCTCCGTGCCAACATGGCCTGGCATGTGTAGTCTCTCAGACACAGCTCCTTCACTGTAGTTCCTCTATGACTGGATGGCAAGAGACAAGCTCTCTGTCCCACCACACACACCTGTCAAAGAAGGTCAAGGAGGCATAGCACAACTGCTCCAGACACTTCTTGTTGAAAAGGGGCAACACTGGATACACAAAAGAAGACATTGGTCCATAGTTATTCTGAAAATCTTCCAAGCTAATATGGAACTGGAAATATCCATTTACATTAAATTTGAAAAGAAGTTATACTCATTATTTATGCAATGTCCTATTGGTTACAGACGTTAAGCCTACTTAGTATGGGGTGTTGGCTACTATACTTGCAAATAAGAAGGGATAGGAAATTTTTATGTTATCAAAACTTCCTGTTTTCAAGTATATATATTCTATAACCAGAGGCTTTTAGATTGCAAAATAATAAACCAATGTTGCATGCATATGTACCACAGAGAACTAAGGGTAGTCTCAAGATACCAAGGGAAGGATATCTAACTCTTACAGCTGTCTTAGCTCTAAAAAAAAAAATAAGATATATCTCTTATTCTATATGTATAGTACACTTTGTATAGATTGCTTTTCTAGCTTTCTATCCATCAGCTGAATAGCTTTTCTCAGAAAGCTGTTTCTCTTTATGCTTATTAGGCACCCTGAGAGAAATGATTCACAACTACTAGACAGTAAGGTGGTTAAGAACATCAGTATTGGTATCATAAACTCTTTAGGATGACAGTCCTATCAGTTACAAGTTACATGACCTTGAGAAGGTGAGTTACCTGGATCCCACACCTACCTAGTAGGGTCATGAGAAGATTAAATGAGATAATGTACACAAAGCACTTAGCATACTGTCTCTGTCAGATAAGTTCTCTAATTATTATTATTATATAAAATTAAAGGAATTATCTGTACATCTCACTACTCTTGGGGGTCAAAGTTTTCCCATCTGCAAAATTAGAGGTTGGACTCAATTTCTCAGGTTCCTAGCTGCTCTACCACCCTACTGTTCTTTCTGTTGTCTCTAGCAGGCTCTTTTTTTTTTTTTTGTCATAATAATCACTTACATTTGCACAGAGCTTTTAATTTCAAAATCTTTCATATCTATTATCTCTTTTAATCCTCATAATCACTCTGTGTGGCAAGTGGGCATAGTAGACAATATTATCCTCATCTGACTGATGAGGAAAACATAATACTGAGGAGTTGTGACTTGCCCGAGTTGGTAGGTTGTAAAATCAAAACTACAGAAACCTTGTCCTTGTGCTTATCACCCCTAGGATTCTTGGGTTCTTTCCTCTAGGCAGCATGATTTATCTCAGGGTTTCGTCTACTTCATTTCATTTCATGAAATTTGAAATGCAGTTGAAGAAACACCCAGGAAAGACCACAGGAACTGAACATAAGTAGCATGGGCAGTTCTGATAACATGGAAGACAGGATGTATATCACATCTCCTCTGTCCACACCTACCTGAAAATGTCAATTTACCATGAACCTTGACTCCTTGACACACTGTGATGTCATAATAGGTGTTGATACAGTGGTGTCATTTCCACTAGCTGTATGAACAACAGGATGTGACTAATTACTCAACTCATCAGTTTTCTTCCTTTGCTGTTGATTGTTCCCAGTTCCAGTCAGGATTTTTAACATAGTGATTAGCTTCTTAGCTATTTTAATCACTTGCCCTGTTTGAAAATCAATGACTAGATAACATGTCCAGAGGAAATAAGGGGCATGTTGTTGATGAGACCAAATTGATAATTAAGGAGTAGAAACTTAATAATTAAGCAATAGAGTGAAGCTTGAATGTAGGTAAAAGAAAAGAATGCTTTTAATAGTGTCTCTTCCATCATACGCTTTTTTTTTTTTGAAGGGAGACTCATGCTTAATATTTGAGGTATTGAGTCAAATTATTGGTTAAATATTAACTTTTCATTGGGAAGACTATCTGACAACACTGTGGTTCAGAGCAGCAAAAGATTTGCCGAAACCACACTCTATGTTCAGTAGAGGCATTAATTTTTTTCTTTAGTTCTAGAACAAGAGTACTCATTTTTCAGTATTTATTTTGATTGGTTTTTGATTATTGAATCCCTGTGAATGATAATACAGCTTTCTTTCTAATCTTAGAAATATTGCAAGCAAGATTCTAGTGGAAATATCCTGTTAGGAGGAAATAGTGTGATCATTTCCATATGTGAATCTAAAACAGCTATCAATGACTTCAATAAGTCATCAACCTTTTGAGCTTTTTGTTTTAAACTCTGTGGGACTCAGGTATACAATATTTTTAAATTATCCACCTTATACACACATATATACATACATAGACTATAAGATGTAGCAGCAGCATGGTTTTTCATTTTTGGGTTTTTTTTTTTCTGAAGGCTTTTCTTTTAAGAAATGAAATGTTGGGGAATGGGACATTTTTTAAAACAAGTTGTTATTAATGTTATCTGACGAAAAAAATTAATTTCAGGTAGAAATTATCTTTTAAAAACTTTATATAGAGTTAAATACCTAAGTATTTATAGTTAACTTCTGATTGGGTTATTTTATTGCAGTGGGAGTTTTGGATAGAAATAACTCTAACACATTTACCTATCTTTAAAGTCTCAAAATCACTACTTCTTTAGGTCCAGTTGGAACAGTCATTCATTTTTACGACCTCTGCTTTTTTCTGAAGAAGAATTTGAGCTGTTTGGATACATGCAAAAATGTTGCTACTGAAAAAGCCAAGCAAATGCCAACATTTCCTCTTGGTTTGAGTGTTAGTCTGATTTTACAACCTTCATTTACATAATTCCAGTGGGAGGACACTGTAAAGAGGACTGTGGTATATTTTGTTACTTTGGTAAGGAACAGTTAAGCATTTTAAAATGACTATCCATCAACTATCTAGAGTCCTCTATGAAATCTCAATTACTAAATTATAATACACATTTTTCCAATTACCTGCCAAGACTCCTTGCCATATCTATAAGCTTCTTCTTGAGATTATGACTATCACTGTTTTTGACTTTTTTTTTGTTTGGCTTTGTTTCCTCTGATGTTAGAGTCCATAAAATTGCACTTTACTAAGTGTTTACAAAATTAAGTCAGGTCACAAGACTGAAAAGATAGGAGCGTAAAGAGTTCCTGCCCCCCAAATCAGAGTCCAGCAAGAGAGTGAGACTCACTTCAGAACTAGCCTCCATATGCCCTGTGATGAATGTTAGGAAATATAAAGCTGTAACACATTTAAAAATTGATCAAACCATTTTACTCCAGTTTTACCAGAACTCTAGCTTTCCTGTGATGCAATGTAGCCCTGAAGCATTCTCCTCACTGTTTTGTGTGTCTCATGTACAATTTCCTATTTATGATGTCAAATACGTATGTGTTTTCACAACTTAGCAAAGTTATTGGGATACATTAAAATGAATATTTTGTGGTGATTTTTGTTTCTATTGTACATTTGAGATGCAAGTTATACAATAGAAATCATTTTCTTTTTGTTCAATTTTTATTAGCATTCATATATTTTTTGGAATAACCTTTTTCCAAAAGAAGATTGTTTGAATGGTTTTAGTATCTGCTTTGACATATGGGCTTCTCCAAAGGCTATGAAATTGAGAAAATCATTCTTTCAAATCTCCTTACACAGTAATGACTGCCTAGATCATTTCCTAAACAAGTCAATATCATTCAGAAAAGAAATTTTCTTTTAGTCAGCAAATTTGTAAGGAGTGTCTATATCTATACTCTAAATGACTAGAAAACTTTTCTCTTGGCATTCTCCAGAAACAAAGTTACAGGTTTGGACTGACCAACTAAATGAATGAAAATGGAGCAATTTTTTGAGTCTCTGACAGCTGAGGTTTAAAATACTGTCATGCTTAATAAAAATACAGCCAAACAATAAACAAAGCACGTCAGTAAGAGAATGCAATTTTGTGTTGATCTTATCATAGTCAATAGATTCTCGTGTAGTGATGTTTAAGCAAATGGATATTGGGTCTTTTTTGTTGCAGTTGTTTGGTTAGTTCTGATTCTACTGGGGCCTGGAGTAAATTTAGTTATGCACTTTAAATTATTTCTTGAGATCTACTAGCAGTGTCTTCGGATTCTGTTTTTTTTTTTTTTTTTTTTTTCATTCTAGGAAATACCACAATATTTTTGGAAGCTTAGCTATTTCCTTCAAATGTATTTCTTCATTAATTTCACAAATGAAAAAGAGAAACTTGGTCAGATGAAATTGCCAAAAAACTTAAGTCCCTTAAAACTGACAGTGCATTTTAAATATATTGAAGTCCATTATCACATATTTTCAGATGCTTTTCTTTATATTCCTTTGAATGGACAAAACAAACCTACCAAATGTTGTCTAGTACATATTTAGAAACATAATTTAATGTGTGTAACAATATTACTTTGTTAAGGAAAAAATATGTCTTTAGAGACTTGCATTTTTAACACCATTTTAGTTGTTTTTTTTTTTTTCTCCTTTAGAAGATGAAAAGACATGACTTTCGATATAATGTCCCTCTCCTCCCCAATTCTTCCCAAATCCTCAGTCAGAGAAAGTCTATCCTAGATGTTATATTAGGAAGGCTAGTAGACACAGGAACCAGCAGGTCATGGGGCTATTATGGACCCAGGAATTACAACTATCCAAGTTCCTACAGATATTTGAAGATTGCTTCATGAGTTAGAAGCTGATTCAGAAAACCTGCTTATGAAACCATTCAGATTCAAAAGAGGCAAAACTACCCAAAAAATCAATTGATTAATTTAGAATGAGAAGCTAAAATTTTGAGTATGCAATTAAAAAAAAAAAAGACAGACTTTGGTGAATGTCCTCTTTTTTTATTCTGGGCAGCAATGCTCCATCTTAAAATTTTCTCAAGGAATGCTACTAATCATGGTCTCGGGGCTGTTTTTCCTAGATTATATAGTGTTTTTTTTCTCCTCTGTTATTGGTGTCATTACCATAAACATCAATCATTGTCCTTTCAGAGAACTCAGTTTCACAGGCCATTTTCATTGTGATATAGCTTCTTTACAGTAAAGCACCTGATCCTAAAAATAGAACTTGGCGTTGGTGACATATATGTAACCCCATGCAACCAATACCCAAATCAACATAAAGAATGTGTGTAATGCTCAGGTTTCTTCTGCTTCTACTGAGCAATCCCCGCACCCCCAAACCTCCAGAGACCCTCTACTCTGAACTCCCTTTCCCTGGTTGAAATGATCATATTTTATTTGAGCCATCTTGAACTCATCTAAGAAAGTTCTTTAATTGTATCTGAGTCTCAATTTTATTGTAGAATAGATAAATCTGCAAAAGATAACCTTGACCATATTATGTGGATTCAACCTGAGTAGAAAAATTAAGATGATCTAAAATTGCCTTTTAAAATTTGTCTTACTAAGCCGGGCACAGTGGCGCATGCCTGTAATCGTAAGCCTATGAAGCAGCTGGGGCTAGGGATCAAGGTTCGAGTCCTGATGGGGCAACACAGCAAGAGACCTAGTCCCAAAAAATAGCTGGGCATGGTGGCATGCACCTGTAATCCCTGCTACCTGGGAAGCTGAGGCTAAGGATTGCTTGAGTCCGTGGTACCCTGGGCAATGTGAGCCTGCGGTTCCACCAGCAAAATAGTGAGACCTTGCCTCAATAAATAAAATTTGTCTTACTATATATCTATCCTTGCTATTAATGTCTGTCTACCTCCCCACCCCTTTCCTTATAGTTAAAATTTCTTATGGTGCTATAAATTTCCAAAAGTTTTGTTTTGTTTTATCTTATTAATTCTTTCATACATTTATGTACCATATATGTATGTGAAAACACTGATCTGAAGAGATATGTCCCCTCATGGTCACCACAACATTATTTGCAATAGCCAAGAGCTGAAAATAATCTAAGTGTCCATGAATATATGATTGGCTTGTACATGGTGTATATACACAATGGAATACCATACAGCTATCTAGAAAAAAAACAAAAACAAAATCCTGCCACTTTTAAACTTTTAACAATCTGGGTGGACCTAGAAGGTATTGTGCTTAGTGAAATAAGTCAGGTAGATTTCTGTCATATGAGTTATACAGAGAAACAAAAACAAAAAATAAAACACAAGCCAGAATGCTTCCTAATAGAAAAATTTTTTAGGGATAGATCCCAATACAAGAAGTAATTAGAGAAAGTGGGTGCTAACCACCTTTAGAACTAACTTGAGAGACTCTGAAATCTAACATCAAATGCCAGAGGGTATGAAAATATAAGTGTATAAGTCCAGAGAAACAGCCAATAGGAACAATTGGCTCCTATTAACCTTTCCTTCAAGAACATGACACTTTGTATGAGCACTTCCTTATTCTCTGGCAGCTCCAGGGCACTTTCAGGAAGTTTTGAGCTCATAGCTTCTGTTTTGCAAGCCCTGAACTCTACCTGGGGCCAAAATACCCCACTCTTTCTTGTGGGCATGAGACTTGGATACCAGGATCTGTAAGGGAGTGAAGATGTGTGCATCACCGGGGATAACCTTTCATATCATATCTTAATGCATGAGAATGTTGCCCAAGGATACAGTGCATGAAGCTCCTTAAAGGAAATTGGCAACAAGTTCTGGTGAAACTACCCAGCCCACTCCCTGTGACACAAAGCATGGAATGTTATAGAAACCCAGGTCAGCAGCAGGGAAAGCATGACCAAGCATTACCACAGTAGAAGCTGGCAGGCAGGAAAGCCCCCAACATGTTCTGTCAAGCCAGCAGGCAGTTTGACTATAAACAAGTTTAAAATCACAATGCTGTGAGGTAATCCAAGGCCCAGTCAACCTTCATCAGAACCTCACAAGTCATCTTCATGAATAAAACAGCTTCACATAATGCCACATTCAAATGGTATGTATTCTTCTACCCAACCCTCCACTTAACCTTTCTTTTATTTACTTTTCTTGAAATGGATGAATTATAATACAACAGAAAAGAAATCAAGAGAAGAAATGGTGTTGTCTACCTGTTATTATGTCCCATTTATCACTTTATATGAGGTCATTTTCTTCAGGAACAGACACTTAGGAGAATCAGATGAGAGAGATAGATAAAGCATTTTAAAGCAGGAACAATCTTCAAAATAACTCCATTCAGTTTCCTAAATTTATAGATGAGAACCTTGAAGGCTTGCCTTAATTACATAGCAAATTGGTAGAATAATTGGTAGAATCAGAATTCCAGCTGAAAGAGACTTAAAAAATTAGGGGTACAAGAGTTTTAAAATTCCACAATGTTTTTCTCCAAAGACATCTTTTTTAGGATGGAAGATAGTTATAGTGGCATTGTTGGGGCTTTTGAATGGGTGGGACCCTTCCTCAATTCATGAGTTCTCCAGAGGGGACTACGAAACACAGATTGAGACCTTCTGAAACCTTTGATATAGCCCAATCAATTTCCTTACTAGGAAGAGGTCTGAGGCCTAGTAAGACAGAGGTGAAATGTCTACCCTCTAAGGAAAGTTAGGATTTAAATGTAGATTTTATACAACTTAAACATTCTGAATCAAAGCTGAGTTTTGAATTGAATTCCCAGAGGTCAAAGAAAAGGGGGAAACATGATTCACTCTTACTGCAAGGAAGTAAACAAACTACCAGCTCCTCAAAAGGAAGTTAATGGTGCACGAGTTGCCCTTCCTAAAATGAGGCCCAGAATTCTCAGTGCTCTCCCATCGCCCATGCCTTCTCACAAATGGCACACTGGACAGAAGTATGAACATCACAAGTGAGGTTACAGAAATCATTCTACCCCTGAATCCATGTTTATGTTTTGTTTTATAAGCTGAAGGTTAGAGAATTCTGAGGCTATAGAATACATAAAGAAATGTTTCTTCCAGTTACTCATCACTCAAAAAATGACTGGCCAGATTTTTCTTTTATGAGACTGAGAGAATATATTTGGGGTAGCCTGGTTTCTATTACATGCATACATGAAATTCACTCCAGGGGGTCCTAAGGATTATTCAAATTTATAGCCAGTCACCATCTTGAAGAGGCCACAGCTGAACCTCCCTCCACTCATTCCCTAAAAAACACTTGACGACATGCTCTTTGCATTAGGACAGAGAAAAGAGACCATGCTTTTACAAATAGAGAGAAAAGCTCAACTGAGGCCTCAAGGATACATTTATTAAGTCATTGCCAATGTGTCATCTACCAGCACACAACAGGTCAGTGAATAGTCCATATGATTTATAGGTCATTAAGATGACCTACTTAGGTTTATAAGACTCTAGTCTTCCTTTAGCCTTACTTGCTCCTCCAACGTAGCTCCAGACCAGAGTCTAGCCCATTATATTCCTCTCATTATTTGAATGAGCGTGTACTTTTTCTCTTCCCAAAATTGCTTCACTCACCTAACTCACAACTGTGGTGCAGAAACATCACCCTGTGATTCCTGAATAGCAAGTTTCCCTGGCACAGAGGTCACCTTTCTTTCTGGACACTACAACTTACTAGGCCTAGGTCATTAAGCAGACTGCTTGTGGGGCAGGGAAGGATGTTCAGTTCATACCTCATAAAACACTGGGTAAAAAGTGGCCCTGGAAGGTCAGATTTGGGGAGGAAATCCCCTGATGCTTAGTCAGCACTAAGAAATGTGTTACTGACCATGGCTCAGTTCTAGTGTAAAACCACTAGTCTCTGACATTGCTAAACAGATTAGCTCCAAATAAGAGAGAAAATATAAGAGTAGAGTCTCTAAGTGCAAAAAGAAGGATATGGCCCAGGTATGAAGTGGGGTGAGAGCTGGGGGAAAGTTTCCAGTAGTGGGTGGGGTTGGGTGGGGAAGGAATCTTGTTGGACCTGAACCTGAAGCAATTGCTGCTTTTCCCTGGAATTTACATCTGATCCAGAAGTGAAAGCCTGTGAAATCAGCCAACTTCTATGGTGGCCCTCCTGCTCTGGATGCTGAATAGAGCCATTTAGAAATGAGAGTGTTCAAGATAGAATATTAATGATCATAACTAGCGCTGTTCTGTGACTATGTCTCCCAGTGTGTGGCTTAAAAATCTTGTATATGTTGCTCTCTCAACTATGATGAGAAATGGCTTCCACATTTTACCTCACCTATATAAGGAGATACGGAAATAAAGTAAGAGGCTTCATCCCAGAGACTATAGTCCCATTTATTTATCTTATTTTCAGCAAATACTAAGGTCCTCTTAGTCCATCCACATACTTACTGATCTGGGCAAAGGGCAGGCAAGTAATGTCTCTGTCCTTAACTGGGTATACAAACAGACAGGTGGATAACAAAAAATAGTAGTTACAGATTTGATAGGACAGTAAAGGGGGATGTTAAAATATCCTCTACCGGGGTGACAAACTTGTCACATGGTCTCCGTGGCAGCTAATCCCCTCCATCCTTGTCACTCAAGTGTGACCATATACCTTATCTACATAAAATGTTTGATTATATTGTGATAAATTTTCCTTTATAGACAATAAAATTTGAGCTTATTATGTTTGTATGTCTTGAAAGATTCTTTTAACCATTAAAATTTGATTGAAATCATTCTTAGTTTGTGGACTATACAAGAGCAAGTGGACGGTAAGCTTTGTGTGTGCAAACATACCCTGCTAAGACCTAAAAGTTAGTTTCTGCCCTTCCCCCCTCTCCACCAAATTCACTTGTTGAGCTTTAATGTCCAATGTGATAGTAACTGGCAGTGGGTGGTACTGAATTCATGAGCATGGAGTCCTCATGAGGGTTTAAAACCAGATAACGGAGAGTTACAGACAGGAGGAAAGGCAGTTTATTTAGAGAAAGAAAGAAATGATGACTGAGAGAGCTCCAGGCAGGCAGAGTCCCAGAGGAAAACAGCTGCAGAGGAAGACAGCATTCTCTTACATAGAGTGGGGTGCAGGAATTGCTCACTCATTTATCTGGGGTGCACTGAACTGGCTCTTGAGTGGAGGGGAGGTATTGATTTATGGGTCCAGGTAGCATTTTCTAAGTTACTACCCCTTCTGAACTCCCAGGGTATAGTTTAAGACTTCTGACTGCAGGTTGGGGGTTGGGGGGACTCGCCAGAGTTGTCAGGATGTCACCTTGCTCTGCGCTTCCCTTGGGAGGGAAATGATGTGAAAGAAGGGTTATTTTTCCACCAGAGACCTGCCAGTATCAAGGACTTAACCCTCATTGGGTGCTTTTTGCATTCCTCTGGCTTTATGGGCCTGCTTTCGGGTAAGGGTAGGAGATTGCTTTACTCTTTCCTGAGCAGTTCTTTACTCTCCCTGGGTTTTATCAGAACTGACAAGTGTTTCTGGGGGTCCTGGGTCCAGTTGGCAATTTAACTTTAAGGCATTGCCCTTCTTTCCCTAAATGTCTAATGCTAAAACTGATCTTGGATTTCTAACCTCCAAAACTGTGAAAAATCAACTTCTGTTCTTCATAAGTCACCCAGTCTATGTGTTTTATTCCAACAGCTTAGTGAGGTGTTCTTCGTATTGATGTAGTACACATTCAGGGAGAAAGGGACTGCAGTGAACTTAGAGGAAACTGGCATGATGTCCCTCTAGAAGTGGTATTGTATGGATTACAGGAAACAGCTGGTACCCCATGCAGTGGATGCAACCAATGGAAATCCGGAAGCAGTGAGAATCCTGGAAACCCCTTAATGTGCATGGAGTGTTATTAAGGAATGAAATATTTAAGCAAATCACCTTTAAAAATATATGTCTTATCACATTTATGAATATTGATCTTTAGTCATCAGTTGATAAATGTTGTAAAAAAGGATGGTGTCTACATGGCATAAATATGCCCTTAATGAAATATCACATTGTCATACTGTCATCATCTCTGACAAAGATGATAAGTTGACTTTTTTCCCTTGTGTATGATTACTTGTCAGCATAAGAGAAGAATCATTTTAAATCTTTGTGTTGATTAAAATGTATTCTTCTGTAGGAATGATAGATGTTTTCATTGAACATTTTTACTGTATGTCCATGGCATTGAGTATGTAACCATCTGTTTACCAGGCAAATATTCTAATGCACTTGAGTAAGTTCTGTATAGTGAAACTATGTGTAAAAGGCGAATAAAATATATTTATTTGCATATATATTTAGAAGTTATCAACAGTGTTTTTCTTATATATAAAAGATTTTTAAGTTACTACAGACTTGTAGATAACCTGGCCCTCTGTGTAGGAAGATAGGTGAATACCCAGAAAAATGAATGATGAAGAAAAAGTCCAAATACTATTTTATATAGTGTTTTTTCTGAACTCATACCTAATTTGTGATTTCAAAATTTGGCATTAAAATAAAAGAAATAGAAATAATTACTTGCAGAGTCACCTTAGGTGGGGAAGAAATAATTACTTCTGACTCCATTCTAAATCTGTGACAGAATTCCCAATCTTACTCAGATGCTGGGAAAGGGGAACATTTTCTTCATTTTTGAAATAATACCCAGAGAACACACCCATCTGTCTGTTGTTAAAAAACATGTTCAAGTCATATGTTTATCAAAAGAACCCAAAGTATTAGTAAGAACTAAAATATGACAAGAACAAAAAAAATAAGTTCAAGAAAAAGGAAAATAGTGGTCAATATCGTTTTAGATTATGTTTCTGTTGAAAATGTCATCTAAGTTCTGTTATATAAAAGCAACTCACAGCATTAAATTAATTTATTTAATTATTGTCTATTATTTATTTATATTAATAAACATTATTTATTATAAATGCACTATAGGTTATAAATAATAAGCTTTATTATACATCATTATTTAATTTTATTTTATTTATTAAATTATGGTCTGATCAATTTAAGACTTTCAATTGAAACAGTCTGAAAGAAGATAGCTATGAGATTCATCTCTGGCATGAAACAGAAAAAATATTAAATGATATCACAAAACTCTTGATCCCCATTTCAAATTTTCTCCAGGTGACTGCACAGATTTTAGTTTGAAAAAGAACTATCTTTGTTACTCTGTGTCACTGCACAGTTGAAGTATATGCATTGTATAGGTATTTTGAGTGCTTGCTTAAGATTTTATAATGGGTTATGCTAATCTTTAGAGATAAACGTTAATTAAATTCAAGTTACTTCTCTGGTGCTAGATAGAATTCTAACACAAAAATGAATAAGACTGAAATATTTCCCAAGATTTTAGCTTCATCAGAATAAACTATTCTCAAAGAACTCTATTCTGAGACAAAGAAGTTAAGGGCACTGATCAAGGGAGAAAGTGCCAAGGGAACGGAAGGAAGGAAATGGTTAATCTTGATGCAGAAATCTAGAATGTTTCATAGATGAGCTCGCATTTTAGCTGAGCCTGTAGCGAATGGCCAAGAGAAGGCATCCAGCCACAAGCATTCCATTGGTGGGAAACCATCTTACAGGTTTTTGAACAGGAAGTGCTCTGCTATGTTTCAGTTTGGTTTGGTTTTGCACAATCTTTCAAAACTGTACAATAGAATAATCATGCAGAAAAATACATGAATCATAAATGCTTGGCATTCAGATTCTTCTGAGACAAATACTTTTATCAATTCTTATACCAGCTTAAAAGATAAAGTGGTGTCAGCCCCAATAGTTCTCAAGTCAGTGCCAACTTCATGGGTGTAATGTGGCTTTTGCAGGAGGCCTGTCCTAAAGAAGGTCTCCCACTCAACCCTTGACTCAATGCTTTGCTATGGTCTTTGAAATTCCTAATGAATTTTGAAAAAGGGACCCTGATTTGCATTTAGCATTCAGTTGCACAAATTATGTTGCCATTTCAGTCCCTCACCCTCATTCTAAAAATCTATATTAATTCTATAATATATTCAAATGTATTGTCCCGGCTAGCGTAAAACATTATTTTTAATGTCCTTTATAACTTATTTCCTAATTACAATCCTGCACAAAAGTAGTTTCACTATAAAAAAAGTTTTTATGTTTCACTCAACATTGTATCTTGAACATTCATCTATAGTGTGATTTATTCACTTTTTCAGTTGTGTTTTTAATATATACTATCTGCAAGCATTTCACAGTATTAATTGGGTCTTGGGATAAAGCAAGACTAGAAGCAGAGACCAGTTAGGAGGCTGGGTAAGTCTAGTGAAAGTGAGAACCACAACCCTTAAATAAGACTATAGGAAAATCTATGGTGTCTAGAAATTGGAATTTCTCAACTCTCAGATTTTTGGAACTATTACAAATATAAAACAAGTCAAAAAATTCAACTCTAAGACACACCAAAACCCAACTTTGAGACAAAGCAGGCCTTGAACTTCCAGCAATAGATGATAGTGAAGATAGTTCAATGAACCAAAAATTATTCCATGTTGTGTTGATCAAGCAAAAAAGATGTTCTAATTGTATGGAATATAGATTCCCAGGTATACACACACATCTGTGGGTGTTATAGACACTTATAGACACACACATTGTTGGCATGAACAAATTAACTTATAGAAGTACCAAGAGACAATAAATAAGAAAATAATTTTTAAAAGGAAGAGGGAAAATGGTAGGACAATCTGAGGTGATTTGCAAAGCTGGGTAGTAGTGACAAGAAGTGGATGGGGTAGTAGAAAGGGGTAAAGGACTTGAGGCAAAGCAATATAAGATGGTAAATTCTGCAATCATCTTCACTGTCTCTCCTTTATTAGTTATTCAGTTATGGGTGCCTTCTTTGAGTAGAGAGTATTAAAATCCGAGAAGCCTTCTAATTGGGAGACAGGAGCTATTTACAGCAATAAGGCAATATTTTATTTAATCAGGAGACCACTAAAGACACATCAGACACTACAGTTCAGTATTCTGAGAAAGACATTAATTATTAAACACAAGTGACCTTAATAAACAAAACCTTTCCCAGCACAGGAGAGTGGAATTGCCACAGAGCCAGCTGTGTTTGGTAAAACCTATCCATAGGAGTATTAGTGAGAAGCAAAGGATAGCAATGTATTTTAAAATTATGCAAATCTAAAATTAAAAATATGATTTCTGAAAAGGACAAACAGTGAAAATGATCACATATGTTTTGTTGGATTAACATTTTCTATCCCCTTGTTATGTTGCAAGACCTGCATTCAACAATTTCACAGTTTTTATCTTATTATCCTCACTACAACCATATATCCCTTGTGTATAGATGAAGACTCTGACATTTATACAGTTGTATTAGTTATCTTTGGTTGTGTTACAGATTACTTGAAAATTTAGCAATTTAAAATAAGAAAATTTCATTATCTACAGTTTCTGAGGGTCAAGAACCTGGGTGCTGAGAGGTTCTGGCTCAAAGTCTCTCATAAAGTTGTAGTCAGGCTGTCCTCAGGAGCAATGTCATCTCCCTGAGGGAAGATTAACTTCAAATTCACTTGAATGGTCTCTGGTAGTCATAGCTTGAAGAGCAGTTGGAGTAAAGACCTCAGTTCCTAGTTACACTGCCTTTCCATAGGGCTGCCTGGGTCACCTGGAGATAAAGCAAATTTGCCTCAGAGTGAGAAATTCAGGGGAGACAAACCCAAGACAGAATCAGCAGATTTCTGTAATTTAATCTTAGAATTGCCACACCATCATGGCTGTCATGGTCTACTGATCATATAGACCAACTCTGTTATGTAGCTGGAAGATGATTGAAGGTTATAAAGGGCGAGGGTTGCATGAGCGGTTACCATTCTGGGGACTGATTGGCTACTACAAAATAAGTTTTCCAGTTTTATAAATAGAATGTGACTGAGTCAAAATTTGAAATAATGTCTGTCATACTGAAAATCAGTGTTCTTTCTCCTTAGGTGTGTTGTTGGACATCAGGAATAACAATAAGAAAATCATTTTTGTTCAGATTCTTATGTAAATTAGGGTTGGGTTAACCAAACTTTGTATTAGATATACAACCTAACTTAAAACAAGACTTCTGAATGTGATTTTTAATTAAATGATAAAAAATTGTACTTCCCTATCACCCAGTATTTATTTGAATAGATATGGAAAAAGTGTAATTTAATTGCCTACAAAATTCTGATTTTTCTGGAGTGGCTTAATTTTTGGGGTAAACATTACAGCTGACTGACCCAACATTATTGTCCATTTAGTTCTGCTTTACACCCCTCTTCTCTAATAAACAGAAAAGTTAAATACCATTTTCCCCAGTCTCCCTTGTTGCCAGAAATGAATTCAGTGCAGTATTGGTTAAGGACATTTAGTGGGAAAACCTTTGTCTCCTGAAGAATCAGAAAGTCTTCATCGTGCACCCTTGCCCCAGTCTCCCAAACCTACCTTCCTCCTGTAATAAAAAGTGACTTCATTCCAGGACCTATGCATCTCCTTGGTGAACTGAACCAAGTCCAAAGAACACCGAGTCCAGATTTCTTGCTATGTTAGAAATAAATGTTAATTCGTTTAACTTTATCTCCCATTAGGTAAATTGCCAGTTAAGTTCAGTCATAACTATTCCTAATTCTTTCAGTTGAGGTAACTTGAGAAGACATTAAAATAAAATCAGCAAAGCCTGAGGAAAGGAGGGATGTTGGGAGAGGTTTGTGACATGTTGCAAAAACTTATTTCTAAGTAAATTCCTATGTTACACCAGCTGATGGATAAGATAACTGCAAGCATGTATATTATTATCTCTTTTTTTTTTTTTTTGGAGACTAAGTCTCGCTATTTTTGTGCATGGAACTGCAGGCTCACGTTATCCGGGGTACCATGGACTCAAGCAATCCCCAGCCTCAGATTCCCAGGTAGCTGTTATTACAGGTGCACAACACCATACTCAGCTATTTTTTTTTTTTTTTGAACTAGGTCTTGCTAAATTGTCCTGAGTGGGACTCAAACCTCGATCCCTAGCCCTGGCCGCATGTTTTTTTTAAGAATATACATTTTTATTGAATAAGTTTTGTTTACATTTGCCTTTTGGGTGTTCCTTCCCCCTTCCCCACCCCCCTGGTCTCTCCATCTCTTCTTTCACTACCTTTTATTGTTTAATTTTTAGCCCCTTGGGTTCTTCCTCTTCTTTCCTGTAGCAATGTGCTTTTGTCCGGTGTGGACATAGTTTCCTGAGACACAGTAGCCTGTGCTTAGTTTTCCAAGTGTCTTTTTGGTTCAGCCAGGCTGCCGGACCGGCCGCTCAGCCGCATATTATCTCTTTAGTCTCTTAACAGTACAGAGGGTGAGATCACCTAATTCCTTGCAAGGAGTTCTCAGATCAATTAAGAGTATCTTCTCTGGCCTTTCTCTGACCAACCTTAATGCCTGCATCAGGGCATGATATTCAGGTGTTTGCTGCAATGGTCGATGACCCAAAGTGACAGTTATGTTATTGGTAGTTACTGAAGAGAATCATTCTGCGGTGGATGTGTGGAGACTGTCTACAAATGCTGCAGCCTTCAGATCTACAGGCTCTTGTATCAAATGCTGCAGAAATTGTGAACTCAAGTGCTGCTAGCGCCTTGTGATTTCAAAGGCCTTGTGACTTCACTACCTTACCTAACCTTGATCTTTCCCCTAAAGAGTTTCATTTGGGGCAGTGCCAAAGGGTAATCTAGTATGAAGACATTACGTTGGACACACATCTCCCTTTTCTTTAGATGAATTTTATTATCCTTGAATTATATTTGCTAGTCCCTATGTTTCCCTCTCCTACCTTTGA
Organism: Uropsilus gracilis; assembly: GCA_004024945.1. NCBI lineage: Eukaryota > Metazoa > Chordata > Mammalia > Eulipotyphla > Talpidae > Uropsilus > Uropsilus gracilis. The sequence goes on from PVHY01005556.1 coordinate 45,864, forward strand.
TGTGGTCCTTCAGTCCCTTACAGAATAGTATTTTTACTGGTTTGATATACTGGTCCTGACCTTCCTTTCCTGGCAAGACCGTTTTTTAGAATGAGACAGTTCAGACTTAAGCTGTAATTCCTGATACATGAAAGTCATATAAAGTCAGCATCGCTGAATGTGGAGCTTCATACATTAATTTAAAAAAATGAGCCAGGCGTGGAGGCACGCACCTGTAATCCCAGTTATCTGGGAGGCTGAGGCTGGTGATCACTGAGTCTGTGGGTTCAAGCCAACCCTGGGCAACACAGCAAGACCTAGTCTTTTTTTAAAAATGTATCTGAATTATACAAAATAAGAACAGGCTTATAGCTTCATATTAAGGACATTGCATGGCAAAGATGACAGAGCCTCCTAGAGTATTACCTGTTGCTTATATTGCAATATATAAAATATATAAAATTACAAAAATACCTGAAAAATTAAAGTCAGGCTTCTCTATCATACCCATACTTCCACCATCATTTTTATTTACATTCAATAAAAGATCTTTTCAGAACCACAGAATCACCTGAGGATAACGAGACTATTCTGTTTCTACATAATTATTCAGCTCGCCCAGAGGAAAAAGTGATATCTGTGAATGTTATTTCTATCTCTCAGTCACTGAATATTAATTTCCTGGGTCAGCCTATAGAAAATGGCTATTCAAGATAGGAAATTTTACTACCTATAAAATTTAATGGAAAAGGAAATTTATCAGGCATGTAATATTAAAGAATTTCTATTCCATTCTTACAATGAATATACAATTTTAAAGATTGCTTATGCCTGGTATTCTATTCAAATCAAACACCAAGAATGGTTTAGAGAAAATTTCAACTCAAAACGAAGTCAGCAAAAGTATCTTTTCTTTTCTGATACAGAATCTGCAGCCTTAAGACTCAGTCATTTCCCAACCACCCTAGAAACACTCTGCAAAAGGACAGATTTGTTTGAGCTTCAGGAAAATCTCAGAGCAAAAGAGATGGGAGCCTGGGTGCAGAGTGACAAAGGAAGCACAAGTGTTAACCATGTAGAAGTCGCTGCCTGTGGCTTTGAATGATGCTGACACATCAAAGGGCACGGTTTGCAACAAAGAGGAAGATCATTTTTGAAGAGGGACAAAATCATTTGGAAGAATGCAGCTGAAGGGTTTGATTCTCCATTAATTATGCAGACCAATATTAGGTTCTGCCATTCCTGAGGTCATGAACCTGAACCTGGTTGCGTCCCACCTTCAGGACAAATAGACAAAATCCCCTAGACCATGCTGTCAACAGCCAATCTGTCAAGGAAACTTCCTGCAAAACAACTTTAGCATATGAAATCCTTATAGTCCCTTCAAAAACTAGTAAAAACCTAAATTGTATTCTTCACCATAGAATTCTCCCCTTTTGCCCAATTTACTCATTCACCCACCCACCTCCTACTCTTCTGATTACCACTAATTGATTTCATAGTCTGAGTTTATTTTTGTTGCATTTAGTTCATTCGTTCATTTAGCTCTCCTAATGCTATATATGAATGAGATCATACAGTGTCTCTGTGTGATTTACCTCACTGAGTACAATATCCATGCATCTTGTTGCAAATGCAGGATTTATAATGCTATGTTACTTCAAAAAATGTTTTTAAATAAAGACTTTACATATGGAAAAAGGCAAAAATAATTTTCCCATAAATTTATAATAATATTAAGCCTACGAGCCAGCTAGAAATGTTATGAGGATTTTGATGCTATATTAATGCTAATCATAAAATACCATTAATTAAGAGGAGAGAATTCTTTGACAAAGTACCTAAAATACTTCTTATTTGGCTTTTATTTCCTGACCAGTAAGGTTATAGAATCCTGAGGCCTAAATTGAGTAAGTTAAAATAGTCATGTGAAAACTAAAACTGATTTTCTTTTCTAAAAATAACTACAATAATGAGACAAGAAAACTTTAAGCTAAAATATTAATGTTTGCCTTGGGGAAATGTGTTATTTCTACTTTATCTTACCTGCTTTTTAGTAAATTAAATTTATTACAGCAAACATATGCTACAATCTAATCATGAAAAGACTCTAAATCTCTTTGTGACAGAACACTGAACAACATGAACAACATTTTCTAGATAAATATTCAATTAAAATGACTCATTCCTGAGTTTAGGTAGTGTCAAGGTTTTATTATAATTTAACATGCAAGAATACAAGAAACTCAAGAGACTGCATAAAGGGCAAAGCATTAAAACGACTTATTTAACTTTGTATCAGCAATGAAAATTTTAATCACATAAGTTACATGTATTTTCAATAGGGATATGGGCACATCAGAGATACATAATTTACTACGATTTATTTGTATGAGTTGAGAAAAAGCCTTCAAAATTTTTAACAGAACCTATTTAGACAGATCTAAGAGGAACTGTCAATCTCTCATAAAGGAAAAAAAAAAAAGCCAGGTTGGCATCTTCACAAATTCTCATAACCCAAATTTAGCAGCTTGACAGCTTCCTGCTGAGTACTGCACAGCCACTGTTAGAAAGTTTCATTTCTACTCAGATTCCTAAACCCACACCTGTCTTCCCTTTTTTCAGCAGGTGCCTTGCATTTTTATTTACAGAGAGAAGGTGATCTGCAACTTGAACTCTCTCAACTTTTCACCTCTTCAGTTGATGCTAGTTTTCCGGTCTCTTCACTCTCCTTCCTGTTCCAGATGAAGGAGGCTTCCTTAGCCTTCCAGCTAGAGCCTCAGACCCCCTCCCTGTGCTCTCCTCAGAAATGACTATTCAGTGGATATTCCACTGCTGGACTTCATTCTCTCCTTCTTTATTGACACTCTCCAAACTTTTTTTTTTTTTTGGGGGGGGGGAGTCAAAATGTAATAATAAAACCTTAAAGCTGCTAGAATAAAATACTAGTTGATTAAATATTTTGGAGAATGAGATGTCCCTATTTGTACGTTAAATTCACCAAGAAAACCAATTTGAAAAAGACAAAAAGTGAAAGACAGCTACTTAAAAAATTCACTGAATAAAGAAAACACAAATCAAAGATTAATAAACTGATAAAAATTATTTGCAAAGCCTATTATTAACAGGAGATAATATCCTTTATATGTCACATTGTTGTTACACACCAACTATTGACAACAGTCAAAAATTATAAGTCAATGAGAGATAAGTTCAATAACAAATGGCTGACACTTTAATTTTTGAGAACAAAGTTAATAAAAGATGTGTAAAAACATAAATCTCAGCATTTTATCAATTATAAAGAATAACAGCAATGTCTCTATTGATACATATTTACTAGTTGAGTGGCTCTTACTATATATAAAGTTAATATTTGTGCTATATTTAATGATGGTTACATTTTTTGATTAAAGAACTTAGGCCTCCAGCTTCAAAATAGGACTTCTCAATGTATAGTTTAAAGATTGGCAACTCTGTGCCTGTGAGCGAATAACAGCCCACCCACTACCTGTTTCTATAAAGAAAGTGTTACTGGGACAGTCACACTGATTTATTTACATACTGTCTTTGGTGTTTTCAAGCTTTAAGGGCACATTTGAGTGGTTACAACAGAGACAGGATGACCTATGAAGTTTAAAATATTGACTACTAGCCCTTTACTATTTGCCAACCATTCATTTAGAATACTTACCTTATCTGAATCATGCAAATATTTGACTGATTTCCTGTTAATTCCATACAATATTTGACAAGGCAATCATTTTTTAAGGGTATACATTCCTTAGCAAAGATTTTTTTTTTAAAGGACTGAGTTTTTATACTTTAGAGTAGTTAGTCCAAATTATGATAGATTTATAGCAGAAGTAACAGAACAGTAATCTTCCTTTTACATATACATTTTGAAACAGATAAAAAAGGAAAACAGTTTCAGAAGAATTATTCAGGATTGAATAAATATAACAATCACTTAAATAAACCTGAATTTTGCAATTTTGAGTGTTGTCTTCCTAAGTCACCATACACGGAGAAGTTAGATAATTTATCTTAGAGAAAGGCACTTAAACTTTTCTTCTCAAAAAAAAAAAAAAAAATCAGATGAAAGAATATGCCAAACCTTCGTAAAAGTTCATGACAAAAGTCACATCTACTTAGTGTTGTATTAACCTAGGTATGTGCGACATACAGGTTTTTTTTTAATAGAGATATGAGTGATTTTCATTAGGGCACTATCAGAAATAACATGTTAAGATCACTGTTCCATTTTAATCTGCTAAATAACAGCCTTTAACAAAATAGCTATTTCCAGCCTCCTATTTCTATTTCCTAATTTGATAAGGCTATTTCTGTCCTATCAAACATTCTGTTAGAAGCTTGAGTAATTTTAAGAGGTTATATAATTTAAAAATTTAAGCTGTTATTTACTTAAAATGTAAAATACAGGAGTTTAAAAAACTGTATTTTCTATAATATAATTAATATAGAAAAATAATTAAAATAGAAGAAAATAAGCCAATCAGAGCAATTAAAACAGGGAAAAGGAGTCAACCAGAATACAAGGATAGAAACAGACATCAAAATTAGTAAAAATAATATACTTTTGTCTTTCTTATAATATATATCATTGCTCCTTCAAGTGGGCTGTCTAAAGAAAGAGTAATGAAGTGGTATGAAACAATGATGGTTTGGTTGACCTACAAAATACTTTCACAGGAATTCTGTAGATTATTTGTAAAAGATTACTGTCAGAAAATAAGATGTCCTTAGTCTGTTAGCGTAGAGTGCTTATGTTACATGTTCAGGTATTTAAATATTTACTGAGAATATTGTAAAAGATGTTCTTACATTTATATTATCAATTCGGTTTCTTTCCCCAACGTTACTGACTTCGTGACTCCATTCAAATCAAAGTTGACTTTGACTTCCCTGTATCTTTATGGCCCAGGAAGACTGAAATATTAATATACATTTTTTCTGAGGGTCCAGGAAATGTTATATCCCACAAAACATTAATATCATCTTTAAAATTTATGTGGGGTTGGGCATGGTGGTGCATGTCTGTAGGTGGCAACCTAGGAAGCCAAGCTGGGGCTAGGGATTGGGGTTCGAATCCCACGAGGGGCATGTAGTGGGACCTAATCCCCAAAAAATAGCTGGGCGTGGTGGTGCATGCCTATAATCCCAGCTACCTGGGAGCTGAGGCTGGGGATTGCTTGAGTCTGTGCTACCCTGGGCAACGTGAGTCTGAGGTTCCATGGGCAAAAATAACAAGACCTAGTTTTAAAAAAAAAAAAAAAATGCATGTGGTCATGAGCAAATCACCTTTGATGTTTTCAAAATTTAAAGAATTTGTTTAGGGTTATTTATTTACTTACAGGTCATACCAGCTAAAATTATAAATATGATGAAATGAACATCTACTTACCTTATAAGAATAAAGAGGTCAGGTGGGTACAGACCTCTCTCTACCTACAAAGGGGTAAGAATCAATTGGTTTGTTCTCATAATCACATATTACTAGCCTGGAAAAAATCAAAACTCAAAATTTAAAGTACTATTTCTACCAAATGTATATTACTTTCACATCATCATAAGGTCAAAAACTTTGTCAAAAACCATAGTAAGGTAAGGACTAATCATACCTATTTTAAGAACACAAAAGAGGTTCATGTTCTATAAAACTGAAATTCTTTAAAGACCCAAGTTCAGTGTCACACCAGTAGGAGCAAAGGTCCAAGATGGGAACCTCACCTTTGTAACATTCAGTGCCAAATTTTTACTTTACATTGTTTTCTAGAAATGCCTTTTCTTGCTATCAGCAAGTGTTACCTTCTTCTGAGAAAGGGTTTAGTTAGTGAACAATTTGGTTTCCCCAACATTACTGATTTAGAGATTCCACCCAAATCAAAGTAGACTTTGACTTTCCTGTATCTTTACGACCCAGGAAGACTGAAATATTAGCGTACATTTTTTTTTTGAGGGTCCAGGAAATGCTATATCCCACAAAATTTCAATATCATCTTCTTCTGCAAACACTTTGGAAGAGGACTAAACTGTCATGAATCTAATCACTAATAAATATTTACTCTGTGCCTCCTCTGCAAATTCTGTGCTGTGGTGTCATGAGGAGCAGAGGTGAACCAATGATAAGCCAGATATGGACTTGGCCTCAAGGAAGTAACCCAGAGCTAGGGTGACAAGACACAGATATGTAGATAATTATGGTACAGGAATGATAATGATTTATTCCAGAAGTGAACATAAGATTCCCAACATATTTCATCAAAAGAATGACCAACCTCAAGAAATGTTTGCATCAGCAATTTCATGACTTCATTTTCAGCCCAAACCCTGAGTACCAACCTTTCTATGGGAGGCCATTTAGAAACAAGTAAAAAAAATAAATAAATAAAAAAATAAAAAAAAAAAACCTTAATTGAATGCAATCAAACTGTAGCATATTCCTAGTGCCAGAGAGGTTGTCAAGACTGAATCAGCTTCTCTGCCTGACTAGCTGGAGCCCTGAACTTGGTCTCAGTCACTTGGTCTGGGTAGTAATTGTCATATACTTGTGAGGCACTGTAGCTTTAACAGCAAGTCTCCATCCATTATCTGTTAATTATTAGTCCTGAAGACAGGCTGGCACCAAGAATAGGGCAGCCAGGACACCAGGGTTCTAATTCTGTCAGCTCTCTCTGATGTAAAATGAAAGGTTGGTCACTAGATTCTTTCCAAAGTCCCCATGTAGGTGGGTGAGTAGGGCAACTTTTTTTATCAGCATTTTATATGGTGGCAAACTAGAATCAGGAGTGCTTAAGGAAACCATCCTGTGTCAGATCATAACTGACATTCATACTTGAGACTAGTTGCCAGGTGAGTAAGTTCAACAAATTTTCTACTATATCATACTGAGAACCACGCCTACATCTGTGGGCAACTAGACAGAGGTCTGCAGAGCATTAATCTAAGCATTTAAATAAGTCAAGATAACTACTGATCCAAGTAAGATTTATCCTCCCACCTTAATGAATCCTTTTTCACAGGGATCCGGATGTGCAGATATAAATTATAAAATCTTGGATTTCTCCAAGGGCCAGAGTGGAAGGTGCCAGGGAAAGGAAAACCTGCCCAACTGACTTCTTCCTGTACTCAGTAGAGGCCCTTGTCTTCTGGAAGCACAACCTCTAGCCCACAGCTCCAAAACTGTCCACACTCTAGCAGAGACATTCCGGGCAGAAGTGAGTTCAGATGTCCAAAGATCCTGGAAGAGGGTTGTGGACTATTTGGGGAAAGGGTTCCAGAATTCGAACCACCTGGAAGACGATCCTGAGGCAAAGGACACTGCCAGAAGTCAGAGATTGCCCAGGGCAGAAATCCTTCTTGCTAGGACTTTATAGTCATCTATAGGATGGAGCACTTCAAGATTTAACCTTAAAAAAAAAAAATCTGAGATCTTAGGAGCAGGTGGGTTGGTGTAGTGATCACAAAGACTAAGTTTTACAACCAAACTCACCTAGGTTGGAATCCTAGCATGGCCACTCATAAACCCTGGAAACTCAGGTAAGTTACAGAATATTTTAGGGCTACAGTTTCCCCATTTATTAATATGTTTGAAACAAATACTAATATTAAGAACAGTAAATGAGAGGGCTCATGTAAAACACTTGGCAGACACTAAGGCTGGATAGTTGTTGCAGGATTCTATCTGTATTAGGTGACTGTGCCTTTGAGAGAGCTTTCTGGAGAATTATATAAACACGATGGTATCCAAATAGTCTCACAATCAAGGCTCAGCCCATCTCTCCAGTCAACAGCAGGGCCAGCGTGGAGCTGGTTACCACCCACTGAGGCACGGACTGCCGTCCACGTCGTTAGGTCGGGTGGCCAAGGACTTCACACTGAAGATGCGCTCAGCAGCGGCCCGGGTTTTGGAACAGGCTAACTCTCAGACGTGGCGGTGACTCATTGGGGGGGACCAAGGAACTGAAAACCAGAGTTAGCACACAGCCCTCTGTTCATCCTTCCCCCGTGCGGGTAAACCAGAGGGGAGTGGCATCGGGTCAAAATGCAGGATCCCGAGCCGGAGTTGAGTTGGCGCAGGTCGGTCTCTTCCCAGCCCTCACCCGCGGGCTCAAGCTTCAGACAGGTTTTGACATCTCCCCTCCGCGAGGAACCTTCGCGACTCGGAACAAGTTGAGGCACAGCCCTCGCCTCCCCAGGTGCCTGCCCGCCCCAAAGTCTTGCAAGACCTCACCGAGGGGCAAGCCCTGGCACTCCTCCTTCCCTCGAGGGCAAAAGAATTCAAAGGGGTTATTTCCACATCCTCCTCTCCTCCTCCTCCCTGGGGGTGGTGTGTGTGTGTGTGTGTGGGGGGGGGGCTATCTTGGAAACTTTGGTAATTCTTTAGGATCTAGAACTGCAACCACCCTTTTTTGCCCCCATGGAGGGACAACCGTGACTGGACATCGAGAAGTCAGACTCTTTGGAACATACTAACAAAGGACTATATTTAGCTTTGCGATCTCCGCCTAAATTCCTCTTATTTTTTCACTCTTAGCTGCAAAACGACAGGGTTGGGGAAGTGGGAGGAGGGGGCAGCAGAGAAAGAACAGCTGTGCCTCCGCCGCTCAACTCAATCTCTATAAATAGCCAATCACGAGCGGAGGCTACTTTTTAGCCAATGAAACCCCCCAAGCTGAAAAAGCCCCGGTGGTAGCCAATGAAGGTGGGTTTGGGGGTGTGAGATTTGCGCCCCGGGCCCAATGGCTCCCGAGTCTGAGAGAGGTAATTTGAGCTCGAGTGTGGGTGTGTGGTGCAAACGCTTCCTACTCCCGAGCCGAAAACCTGCTCCGCGCACTGAGCATGCCCCGTCCGGCTCCCTGCGCGCCGCCGCCTCTGGCTCCGGCTGCGATCCAGTCTCCGGGTTTCGGGCCCCGCCGCCCCGGGAGGTGGGCGGGCCAGCCGAGGTCCAGCCCCAAAGAAGCTCCCGACCCGAGGAAGCCCCGTTTTTTTGCTTGCGGGCCCCGAGTTCGTACACCCCACGGCACCCAGGCGCTCGCGCTGTCTCCGACCCCGAGACGCACGCCCGCCGGGGCCCGGGAGTGGACTCTGAAGGCTGTGTGGATGGGGGTCGACAGCACAGCCCATCCCGTCTAAGACGTCCCGCCCCGTCCACCCGCTTCTCGCGGAGCCGCCGCCTAGATGCACGAACCCCAAAACCGCAAGAAAGCGGCCGCCAGGGCCCCAGCTGAGTTTCCCAACCCCTCAAACAACGCCGCCCGCACCCGTTTCCCATCAGCTCTGAACTCGCGGCCCGGCCGAAGCCGCTCCCCCCAGCGGACTCGCGGCCCCACCCACCGCCCCGCCCCCTGCCCGTTCCCCGGAAAACCTGGTGCCGCGGATCGCGCGGGCGCGGCCGGCGGCGCACTGGGCATGCTCGCCGGGGCGGGGAGGGCAGGGCTGCGCGCTGCGAGTAGGAAGCCCTCGCCCCGCGGAGGTTGCGGGAGAGAGCGCGATGGGCCGCGGCGGTGGGCGCACGCTCCGTGGGGACTCATGCCACGCGTGTCCCGGCCCGGCGCGCAATTAGCAGCCGCCTCCGCCACCCGCCGCCACCGCCTCCCCCACCCCCCCTCCGGGGCTGCGGCGGCTCGGAGCTGCAGCCGTCGCCTCGCCAAGGCAGCCGGCATTGTCCTCCCGGGCTGCCGCCTGGGCTGCAGCTGCCGCCGCGGGCTACTGCGGGGCCCCGGACCCGCGCCCCAGGGACGCGCCGCCGCCCCGGCGTCCAGCCCCCGCCTGGTGATTTCTGCGCGCCCCCGTCCCTCTCTGCTGGGTTTTTTCCTGTGGAACCGAGGAAGGGGAGACGTCCAGCCTCCGAGCCCAGCCTTGCCCGGGCGCGCAGCCCCGACGGGGCCGCGGCAGGCGCGGTGAGAACGCCAACGGAGCCATGAGAGAGTACAAAGTGGTGGTGCTGGGCTCGGGCGGCGTGGGCAAGTCGGCGCTCACGGTGCAGTTCGTGACGGGCTCCTTCATCGAGAAGTACGACCCCACGATCGAGGACTTCTACCGCAAGGAGATCGAGGTGGACTCGTCGCCGTCGGTGCTGGAGATCCTGGACACGGCGGGGACGGAGCAGTTCGCGTCCATGCGGGACCTGTACATCAAGAACGGCCAGGGCTTCATCCTGGTCTACAGCCTCGTCAACCAGCAGAGCTTCCAGGACATCAAGCCCATGCGGGACCAGATCATCCGCGTGAAGCGGTACGAGCGCGTGCCCATGATCCTGGTGGGCAACAAGGTGGACCTGGAGGGCGAGCGCGAGGTCTCTTACGGCGAGGGCAAGGCCCTGGCCGAGGAGTGGAGCTGCCCCTTCATGGAGACCTCGGCCAAAAACAAAGCCTCGGTGGACGAGCTGTTCGCCGAGATCGTGCGGCAGATGAACTACGCGGCGCAGCCCAACGGCGACGAGGGCTGCTGCTCGGCCTGCGTGATCCTCTAGGCGCCCGCGGCTCTGCGCGCCGGCCGCGCTCGCTCTGCGCACAAAAGCCCAACGCACCCGACTGTCTAAATGTGATTTCTCTTCTTGCTTTGAGATTGGAGATGACTTTGCATTGGCCGGGGTGTCCTGGGAGCCCATCTGGCTTTCCCGACCGGCGTCCCCTGCCTCCGCCTCATGTCAGAGGGGGTGTCCCGTCCTGACCCCATGGAAATGTGGCTCTTTGCAGCATGTACGTTTCTCATTGATTTTGGTTGACGCATATTTCCCCCGTTTAAGTAGCCGTTAGGGCGCTGTATTGGCTTCTTGACACCGGCCAGCGAAAGTTTCAGCCTGGAGGAAGAAGGGGAGGGGGAAAGGAAGAGGACGGGGAGGGGGGAGTTCTTTTTTTGTTGTTGTTCATTTGTTTTTTTGTTTTTGTCAACAATCGTTTTCTAGTTGCAAGTTTTAAATACATGGAAGGAAGACCGGGAGAACCAAATGAAGGAGCAGGAGGAGAGGAAGAAACTTTTGTTTTTTCCTCCTTTTTTTTCCAGAAGTGGCTGGAAATGAAGGTTGGGTTTCTTTTCTGCCAGCTTGGAAGGGCAACCCCGTGACTGATGGCGGTTCTGAGGATGTCTATGCAAAGTTGGATTCTTGTTACAGTGTATCCAATCTGAAGTATTGCACATCTGATCTGGGACTGTTAACACTGATGCCAATAGTGTGGGGTGCCAGTGTCTGCTGATGTTTGTGGAAAAAAAAAATCTATTTTGTTTACCTACTGTATCAAAAGGGGGCCTGGGGGGGAGAACGGTAGTATTTTTTTTTATCAGCTGTGAAAAAAAATGTTACAGATTCTGCACATTTGTGTGTGTACTAGTGTGTGTATGTGCGTGTGTGTGTATGTGTGTGTGTTTTAAGTTGAGCTTTTTGTTCTTATTGGTTGGCAGTAACAGATTTCGGTGACTAGCTCTTTAAAATACAGTACAAAGACTTCGCAAATGTGATTCAGGGCTCCCAGCACCCCTGTGTCTGCAGAGTGCCTTCAAAACTCAGCTGTTCCAGCCGGTGCCAACCTGTGAACTTCCCACCATATCCCAGAATCTGCTCTTCCCCAGACCACTTCCCAGTTTCCTTTCAGTAATCTTCCTGAAGGAGCCAGGACAATAGGGCCTGTTGTTCGGTGAATTTCTATATTATTTCCATCCTTTAAGATGTAATTTTCATGTTTTGCAATTTTTTTTTGCTTCATTTTGTTCAAATGTTCAGGTATTTAGCTCCCCTTTTATATTATTTTCAAGATGTTTTGTTTATCTGTCATAGGGTGTTCTGCCAGAAGCAAAGAGCAAAATTTTACTATTGTGATACACCAAGGGGAATTCTAACTCATTGTAATTTTTAATTCCAGACATGCGTTTAATCATTGTCTCCTCATTTTAAGACTTTTAATACAAATGTCATTTTTAAAGAAACAAACCCAAAACTATTGTTTGTGTTTCTGTGTTTCCTATTCAGTGATTAAATATCACTTTAGGTGGACAGGGGCAGGAGCATGATGCCCCCCAACTGTTTGTCAAATTTTGAAGAGAAAAATATTTCGGTAAAAAGTTGGGTGACATTACTCCCCAACTACTTAAATATGGTAAAAATTGCCAAGTTTTAAGAAGCCTTGGGGGTATGTGCATACCTTTTCACTGTAGGATAATAATGAAGCAGTTTCCCTTGCTGTGGGGAAGGGAGACCAGGGAAGGGGGACACACCTACTATTCATACTGCCTTAGATCTGTTAACTATCCACTTGAAAAGGCAGGATAGAAAGTGTTTTTAATTTCCCTTTCCTTTCTCTTGATTTCAGTTAGTTCACACATCAAAAGAGTTTAGGAGAAATGATTCCAATGCTGAATTCACACCTTGTGGTTTGTTTTTGTTTTGTTTTGTTTTGTTTTTTGCAGTTCATTGTATGGACTGTATATCCTATCAGCACTTTTGAGGTTTTGATTTGGAAATTGACCTTTAAATTTACAAACCTCTTGTTCTCATTACACTGTATGGTTTGTGGACCATTTGACCACATAAATTTTTCCTTCTAACAGTAGGAGGCAGTGTAAGCTTTTTATTTTAATTTTATTTTTGTTAAGGAGGCCTTTAGTAATACAGCCTCTGTAGGATAAAAGGTGTGTGTGGTTATCAACAGCACTTGATCTACCTTAGGTCTAGGAAGTGTAGATGAAGTCTTCTGAAGGATCTTTTGACAAAGAGATTCATTCTGTGAGGAAGCCAAAAATAATTATAAACACAGAGGTTTCTTTAAAGTATTAAAATAACTTGCCTTAAAATGTCTTATTTACCGAGGTAACATCTCAGGATTCCCATTTGGAGGAAGAATAGAGAATTTTGCCTGTGGTGGTCTTATGACCATTTTTTCCACTTGTGATGTCACTTAAATTTAGTATCATAGTCAACTGGGTGGTGATACACATATTCTAAATATAAAAATTAAGAGAAATTACTCAAATGTATACTTTTGCAAAGATGTGTTCTAGCATTTGAGTAAATGTAGCTGTTTCAGTAGATCTAAAGTGTTGAAAATTCTGAGCACGTGTATCAAGTACTGTGTGAAGGATTTTTTTAAAAGGTGACTGACTGGTTCTTAAGGTTTTGTTATTTTGGAAGCCTTTTGACACAAAATGCTGCCAAGTAGCTAATAAAAGAAGTGTATATACTCCTGACAGGGAATATTTGAAAATGGGAAATTGGAAATGAAGTAAGTTGCAGGGTGCATTAATCATAATCATAATAGAATTTAGTCACTTGCATGACTAAATTCTTTATAGGTTTGGGATGGTAGGGAAGAAGATTTGAATATACTTTTACCCAGTACTGATAAATAAATACTTTATGGATTCTCACTGAAAGCAATTTTGTGTGTGTGCCTGGAACAAGAAAATAAGCTTTGAGTTTCTGTTACTTCCTTGACAAAACTGAGAACAATTAGGGATATTGATTAAGAATATCAGTTTTTTATGGCTAGAAAGAACCCCCTCTAGTATTCTGGTGAGAACAGATAAGAGCATTTGTTTGGATCAACAGTTGAACTAAGAGCATTAAAGAAAGCCAGGGAGGTGGCAACAAGTTCCTTGAAAGGCAATCACCTGTCAAAACAGAAACTGGGTGGGAAAGGAACTTTCATCAAGCTGAGGAAGAGCTAACTTTTAAACTTGACCCCTGCTGTCTTCTAACAGCTTTTCCTTATGGTCGCTGACAGTCCTCCAGACTTTGTGTCTTTTCAAGGAATTAATTGCTGTTCCCCTTTTGTCATAGCCTCAGAAAAATTGAAGGTATCTTAAGTCTTACCATTTTTCATGTTTGGAAGATAAAGTTTCTTAAGTCAAATAATTTCCATGTTAACTATGGGTAAGAATGCATTGAATCACATTATTAGAGCAGATCTATTTGGGGTAAGACTTCTTCAGATGTACGAGGCTTCATATCTCCTAATTAACATTTTCTGTTAGGTGGGAATCCTAAAATGCCTCATCTATTTGAACGGGGAGGTAGCTTTATAAATGTCTTCACCAGCATGCTATTGCCTGCACCCCCTTTTGATTTACATATTAGTGTTCCTCACAGGTAGGATGGGAAAGTGAGAGAACAGAATATATATGATATGTATTTTCTATATATACTATATATTCTGAAAACATATATTTTCTATATCATATAGATTCTGTTTTTGAAAAATAGATGCAAAATTCCTGCACCTTAACATCATAAGACATTATTTTTCATGAATACATGAAATGTATAAGCTAGAATAAGATACCTACTTATGTATGTATATATGTACTTCAATATGAAGGAAACATTTAAATTGGAAGTCACCACTGTTCATGTGGTATTAATTATTTGACACAATGTCTACTTAACTGGAAGAGTTTAAGTTTTGTCCTTATGAAAATGTATCAAGTTTTTAAAATACTAACAGAATATGGTCTTGTTTCTGATATTTTACTCAGACTGCTAGGTATCATTGAACATGGTGCTAGTTCTTAATAACTGGATATGGTGGTTTGAAAAGTTTTAAGGATTATCTAGCCCAGAGTTTTTCAAACTTCACCACATATTAAAATCACTTTGAGGTTGAAACATATATCACTGAACCCTTCCTCTGTGTCCTGTTCTGTCTGCATATGATCTCATAAATTACATTTCAAACAAGTTTCCAGGTGATGTTGATATTCAAGGTGATTTTACGGACCACACTTTGAGAATCGACAGTGTAGTCCAAACTCTGTCAATTGCCACGTAAGATATTTTGGGATACAGACTCATAGTACATGTAATATATTTTATGATGTCACCTACCACAAAGCCATAGAATAATCTTGATTGAAATGTATAGCTGAAGAGGACAGATACCCTATACACTAAAGCTCTTAAACTGCTGAGCATGAGTGGGATAGACACTGCAAATAAAGTGCCCATCATCAAGTTATTACAAGAACAGTTGACTTTGGTTTTTTCAGTATTAATTTAGAAGTTGACTACATTAAGAAAATGATTATAGTAGGGGCTTGGCCTAAATCAGAATATTTCCTCCCCCGAAAGCAATTTCAAAAAGTATCTTTGATAAAAGGTAATATTTTCAAGTATTTGCTTTCCTTCAGTATTAAAAAGCAAAGACTTCATCTTTTTACACTTCCTAGCAAAGTTTAAAAAAAAAAAAAAAGGCAATGTGTTTGAGAACTTAAGTCTTCAGGTCATAGTAAGCACATATATGTTTCTGTGTATACGTGTGTATGCAAATACATACACTCAGTTTCCAGGTATTCTTCAATTTGCTGTCCTGCAGTTTTAGAGTTACTCATTCTGGCAAATTTATACCACAAAGCTGTGCCATGCATCTTGTTTTGCTACATATCTTAATCATTTGGAACTGTGAATGTTGATCTGTTTTGTAAGGAGGGGGCAGCTATTCAATTCTTCCTTTGGTATTAAGTACTGTGGAAACGTTTTCCTTAAAATAGGAGAGTAATTGTCCAATTGACTAAGCACACTTTTTTCAATTAAGTATCTGGGAAATGATGTGTTACCTAAGTTTGTCAGAAGTTTGAAAATGTGTGGTTGGTTTGTGATAATTGTGCAAATGTAGCAAAGTATTTTTTTTTTAAATAGAAGAGAAAGATTATTGGTGCATTGCAAACAGGGGTGCTAAAATAAAAGGACCTGGGATTGTTACTTCTTAGGTAAGAATTATGATTACATTGGAAATTGGTAATTATAGCTGTCTTTACTTCATTTTTTTTCTTTGACAAGCATTTGTTGAGCACATACTATTAGTTTAAGACCTACTGCTTACATAGGAGGAAGCAAGGCAAAAGAGCAACAACTGTGCATTTATCACCAAAAGTGTGAAAATAGCATATATTAATCAATAAAAACATGTGGAAAAGCACAGCTTACAAGTGCCATCAATTATAACCCTGTAGATTTGCCTGGCAGGTGATACAGGAGATACATTTGTTGAAATTTGGAATTTTGAAAGGTAATGAATATTGCAAATAAAAAGTGAAACCCGTAGATTTAACATTTAAGTAACTAATCATTGCTTTGTTAGTGGGCATTTTGTGCATTTCCAGCTTCCTTTCTGAGATTAAAGTTGAACATTTAGAAAATCAATTTGCTTTATATTAATACTTCTGTATTGAAGGCAAGAGAAAAATGGAGGAAAAGACTATCGTTTTTTGTTAATTTTAGTGAGGAAACAAACATGGGTATTGTAGATTTTAATCTTAAGGAAAACAATTGCAGGCATGAAGTCTTTAGGGGTTCCTCATGTAAAGAATATTCAGGGTAGGGTATTTCTTTTGTAGAAGATAATCTACTAAAAATTGGTGCACCAAAGCAATAAACTGATGGTGTAAATTTCTTAGTTTACAGTTGCCTTATACAAAGCTCTTTTTCTCAAGCCTTTAGTGCTTATTGGAAGAAAGCAACTAACTCAGAGAAAGAAATGTTGGATAACAAGCTATTGAGGTAGCAGTAATAGCAATTACTGTAAAATCATATAAACTGCAGGGAGTTGTGATAGTTGAATTCCTGTAGTTTGCAAGATGATTTCTAGTGACCAATTCTTGTAGATTATCTCATGAATTTGAAATTCTTTTAAATGCAGAGAGAATTACAGAGGTAAAAGAATAGTTCATTTAAAAGCACTTATATATATTTTTTATCTGACTACTGTAGATCCATTGATGTGATGCAAATTATTATAGTTTTATAGCATGAATAAAGGTAAACTGATAATTTATAAAAGTTTTCAGGTGAGATTATGCACGCTCAGGATGTATGGCCATAGACTAAGGTTTTTAAAATCCGATTTTTTCATGAACTTAGAATATTTTATTATTTAAAACTATACATATTAATATAATAATTCTAAGTTCTTGAAGGCTAACTTGTTGAATTCTAGCTCATGAATATTCATTTTCTGTGTTTATAGTTGCCTAAAATTATTTCCAGACCAATTCTCACTAACCTTGTACTGAGGTCAAAAAATGAGAAATCACCAAAATGTGCTGTCTTTCTTTAACAGAATCATATATATTGAAGGAAGGGCAAACAAAAGCCAAATCCAAGGGGTAAAACTGTTTTCTTGCATTTTTGTACAAACCAACTTTTAGTTTGTTACTGAGGAAACAGTGGTAAGGCAAAATATTTTCTTCATCATTTTGATAATGTTCAGCTGGTGGTTGTGGTATTTTTGTTGGTAAGGCAGAATATGGTGGAGCTGAGAGGGGCAACAACAAGCTGAAGTGGAATTGTTCCTCAGTCCACACCCTATATTCCTATATTCCTTCAGTGCTGGAGCATTTCCTTCTCTGCAAATTTCTGATTTATTGTGACTCAGGATTTACTGAGCTTTACCTTGGTACTGGCTAAGAGTAAAGACGTTTGTGGGGTGGCTCCCCACAATATACCACTGCAATAAATTTGTTTCTAACTCTGGGTTTCTCAGCTTCAATACTACTACCATTTTGGATTGGATAATTATTTTGTGTGTGTGTGTGTGGAGAACTGTTCTATGCATTGGTTAGATGCATTCCTGGCTTCTACTCATAGAGGATGCTGGTAGCAGCCTCCCAACTCCCCAGTCGTGACAATCAAAAATGTCTTCAGATAACCTGTTCCATAGCTGCTACTCTGAACTTGACCATGTAGAAATGGTAGCATAAGCCAGAGGAGAACCTAGCTGAACCAACAGTAAACTAGTAGTAGTAGAAGCAACCTTATGCTTCTCTTTGAAACTGTTAGTGTTCTCCATTGTATTTGGAACAATATTTTGATCAACTTATTAAATTAAATCCATACCTAAGGGAAACACTGCATTCAGGGATTGAGATTCCTCTAGGGAAAAGGAATGTGATTCAAGAGGATGATGTTATTGGTTGGGATGAGAACTTGGATCCACATAACTAAGGAAACTGAGCTGCAGTAGGAATTCTGAAAGAGAAGTCAAAGGTAACAGGGATGCAGTTTGTTTGGGGCCACTTACACCTCCATCAGAAATACCTACAAGGTTTTCAGCCTTCCAGCTCCTTCACTTCCCCAATCTCTTTCCAGTCAATCCAGGCTACCATTCAAATCTGAACTTCCTATGGAGTGGAAAAGATGCCTTTGACTCATTATCCACTCACTCTGTTTATTTTCGTATTTACAGTCCTTCCCTCCTACCTTCTTTCATTGTTTTAGCTGTCTTCGGAGTTGCTGACTATGTGCAGGGCAGCCCTGTGCTAGTTAACAACACACACCTATCTGTGTCCACACCTCTTTGCCAACCAAGCTGTTAAGAAGTGGGTAGGAGATGCATTGGTGGATGTCGTGTGAGAAGGTGTCTCTGGTATATTTAAATTTCCTGTCCTCATCAACATATGCTGTGACTGTCACCCTCTGAAAAAAAGTATTAAATATACTGTCAACAAGTTCATTAATATGGAATAAACACAATGACTATGGAGCTTTAATGTACTTAGAACTAGACGTGGTCATTTTTTTAAGTTTTAAATGAAATACATATTTAAAATTTGGTGCAATACACCCCTAAAAACTTAATGAAATCAGACTATTAGATACACTGCCTGATGGAACAATGATGATTTTTACATTTTACTAGGTACCTTTGGAAACTGACATTTCTAATTAAGCACAACAACTTAGCGGTTCTTTTTAACTGAGTGAGAATAATTTTCAGGCTCATCAGAAGGTTCTAATAAACTAGAAGAGTCTCCATAAGAAATTCAGGGAATAAATGAACTAATTCTTGGCAATAAGAGATACTGCTTAGTGAAAGCAGGCAGTGACTTTCAAACTTAAGAAGAATCTGGTATTAAAATGGACGGTACTGATAAACATTTTTTCCTCCCTGTGTCTTTGTCTTTGTATTAAGTTGACAATGTAGATATCAGATTCAACTGGTAATTTGATTGCAAGTAAGATAGTATATCTTAAGAAGGTATATCTAATTTCCTGTTTTCTTATATTCTGTTTTCCTCTTTTATAACCATCTGTGTTATTTTGCAATATTCCTCCCTGACTCTAGTTTTATTGCCATTGAGCGCCCTGCTGTCCTTCTAATTGTAAAGTATATAATGAGGGAAATATTCAGTTATGAATCACCATAACTAGTAGCCAAGAAAATATATGTATTCATAAATTCAAACAAATAAATTTATTGTGTAGGATGTTTTGAAATGTCATTATTTGCATATATTTTTTATAGCTTGAAAATGATTTGCAATCCAACATTACTGAATTCAACCTTTTATGATTAATCATCATTTGACTATTATTTGAAAAAAGTAGTAATTAGTTTTTTAAAAGTACTGTCATGAACTCCCTCTAGTTTACCTTTTGGAGACAAAGTTGCTTAGAATTTTCCTTTGTAACTTTTACCTCAGAAAAATAGCATGCTATGAATAGGGAAAAAAAACACCCAACATATGATATCCCAAAACTATACAGTAGTTATTTGGACTTATCATGTTTTGATAATGTATAGAGCAGATACCATAGCAGAAATAAACAAAAAATTACCTCTTAGAAACTATTTTTCTTTGGTCATTTTAACATTTAGTTTCTAAAACTTTGATGATGATGATCCCTCTGAGAACCATACAGGGAAAATATCCAGTTTTCTTAAGTAAAAACAGTTTTGACCATCTAAATTATCTGCCCCCTGTAATTATTGAAAACATTCTTTCATCTGTTAGAGAGTAGGAACAGTTTGTTTGTAATGAGTTTCAAATAGAGTTTAAATTAATACATTCCAGAATTTAAGTAGATTACAGGACTCTCATTTTTATATTTTTATTATCAGGACACAAACTTTCTATTGAGTCTGGTTTCATTAATCTGTAGTTCACTTCATCAAAGATAAAAATGAAAATTGTAGAGAAATGAGTGAATTTTATGATTGATATAGATATCAGTGCCACAGAAATTTCATTCCCATTTCAGGTTTGTAAAACAAGTGTTTTCTTGGCTATTTTTAATGTACATATTAGAGCAAAGTGAAATCTGTGCAAAGTTTGTTATTTTAGAAAATGAACTTTCAGATTATTTTTTTGCTTTGTATTATTCTTTAAAATCTAGTTCACCTGAAGGGAGTTAAAGGTTGACCAAAGTACTAAATCATGGTTCCCATAGCAACCATAATATACTCTTTTATGTAATTCCCTATTTCACACCATATATGTGATATCATTCTAATTAACTTTCATCTTTCCTTAGAGTAAGTATGTAGTTTCCAAAAATAGAAGCTACAGGAAGGTGGGGAATGATGCTGTCTTTGTACAGTTTTCAAGTTGGGAAAGGAGGATTACTGATTAATAGAAGGATTTACTTCAGATAGCAGTCATAATACATTACTATGTTTTAAATCAGAAAAAAAAATAAAATGTACATCTACATTTATGATGTATAGCATGCATGAAGTTTTCTAAAAAAAATCTTAAAATAAAAATCAGAAAAATTGGCTTATTCAAATAGAATGTGTTATAATAGAATGAATTTAAAATATGTATTTGAGCTGGTTACCCTTAAGGAAAATATCCATCTGTACACCATAAAGAATGCATCCATGTAGACAGTTAAATACTGAGTAACAAATAAGCATTGTACCAACAATAAGATGACATCTGTGCCTTCAACATATTTAATATGCTTATAAATTGGATATTATTATTGATTCCCTCCATTAGAAGGTAAATCTGCAAGGAAAAGGATGAGTCCATTTACTCTCAGTGCCTAGAAGAGAGTCTGGTATGGATCAACACTCAGCATTGGTTGAATATATGAATATATGAACAATTAGTCACAGGAAAAAGGAAGTTTGCTTGTGATACTAAATAGTAGGTCAGAATTACTAGAAAAATCAGAATATTTCAAATATTTCCTTATTAGCTGTAGGCAAAAATTATAGAATAAAAATTTATGTTCCATTTTTTTATTCATCAATATTAAAAATGTGTACCTTGGCACTGCTATTTAGTGTAAAAGAAACTTACATTTTCTATAAAGTTGTCAGAAAGAAAGTTAAAATTATTTCAAAACTTTTTGGACAGTAATTATTGTGTTATAAACCTGTGGCCTGTGTTGGTTCTTTTTTTCCAAAGAGAAGTATGCCTTGGTTTATACCATAGATGTACTTCTGATAAAATTTTGTGTAAAAACTAAATCCTGTTGATGATACATGTAAAATACTTACTATTTAATGAATCACCTTCAAATCATTAGAAAACAGTTACATTATTTTGTAACAGAAATAACCACTAGCTAACACTTGGAGCTTGCATTCTCACACATGGATTTTTCTGATAGGAATGTCTTAGATTTCTGTACATTTTAATTTAAATACCTGAATTCTCTTTCCAGAGTGTCAGAGTCATTAAATTTACCAGTGTCATTTCAGTTTGTTTAGATGGTTGGTCTAGATTGTTTCTAATCTGTGCCTTTTCTTCTAATGTCTCTGTCTTCCCAGCTCAGTGGCTGATGCTGTGGTCTACCTGGAGTATATTTGAATAACCAGTTCTAAATTAGAATTACTCTCTAAACAATAGTTTCAACTTTTTAAGAACTCCATAATTGAGAATTTACTGAGGTATGTTTGTAGAAGCACAATAGATTTTCCTATTATCTGATTTTAAAAATATTTAAATGTCTTTACTGCTACCACATAAGTTTTTTTGAAAGTTTTTTTGTGAGACAAGCTATGCCATTTAGAAATAGAATAATAAAGACCAGGCATGGTGGCGCATGCCTGTAAGTGGCAGTCTAGGGAGCCGCGGCTCAGGTCAGGGATCGCGGTTCAAGTCCCACCGGTGGCACGTAGCAAGACCTAGTTACAAAAATATATATAGCTAGGCCTAGGCATGGTGGTGCATGCCTGTAATCCCAGCTATCTGGGATGCTGAGGCTGGGGATTGCTTGAGTCTGTGGTACCCCAGGTAATGTGAACCTGCGGTTCCACAGGCAAAAATAGTGAGACCTAGTCTCAAAAAAAAAAAAAAATAGAATAATAAAAATGATGTATTATATTGTGCTTATGGAAGACAGTCATTAGGCTTGTTCTTATCTGGAATTATAAGTTGCTTATAAATACCTATTACATATATAAAAATGTGTCTATTATTTCAGACTTTTTGTTAGCCTTTAAAAAAAATCTCATTTATCTAATTCCTTACTCTCAACAAACACGATGAGACTTCTGTTACCTCCAAAAACCAGCATCCCCCATGGATGTGCTATGTGATGGTGATTATCAGAGCAGAGCCCTCTGACCAGCAACATCAGCATCATCTGATATTCATGCTCCAAGATATTCAAACTACAAGCCAACATTCTGTGTTTTAGTGCCCACCCTGAATGCGTCTATCTGTGGTAAAGTTTGAGAACTCACTGCTCTTTACATTATGGGAACGATAAAACCAGAGCGATGAAACAGATGAACAAGTGACAGTAACAAGGTGACAGATACAAAATGTGATAGTTGCCATAAAATGGTCATAAATATAGTACAATTAGAATTTGAGGGGAGACAGGCTGCTTTACTATGAAGACAATACTCCCAATTGATTCCTTCAGTGAAGCATTCTAAGTACTGGGGCTCAGTAAAACATCCTCCTATTTCCACTCAAGAGAGTCTTTGACTTAAGCTCATAAATAGGTGGTTCTACTTCACATCACATTCATTATTTCACACCCAGAAGAAACTATACAGATCACATAATCCACAGGTCTCCGTATCTGTCCTACATTGAAATCATCTGGCTGACTTGTAAAAATGCAAATTGCTGCATCCACCCTCAGAATTCTAAATTCAGTGAGTATGAACTTGGACCTGAGTTGAGCATTTCTAACAAATTTTCAGGTAACACTAATCTACTTGTCTAGGTTCTTGAGAATCACTGATATGGTCAAGAATATCAATCAAGTTAAAGATGGTGATGACAATACCCAGAAATGTGACTTGCACAACGGTGTTTGCTAGTGATGAAGCTAGAAATAAAACCGGGGTGTTCACTTTCAAGTAAACATAACCTCCTCTGAAAAGAGAATGCTTGCTTGAGTTTGCAATGATCTAAAAGGGTAAGAGTTGATAACTTGATGCTTTTTCACCTGTTTTTTATGTATTCTGTATTTTAATATTTTTAAATTGTGTAAGTTTTATTTCATTTTTTTTTCTTGCCTTTTAGGTGTTCTTCCCCTCTCAGTCCCCCCTTCCCAGTCATCATTCCATCACTCCATCTCTTCTTTCACTGCCAGTTATGTATACTGTATTTTAATTTTTATTCCAGAATGAGCCATGTTCTTACCTCCAACAATTTCAATTGTTAACCATCAAGCATTCTATTTTGTGATGTTGACCTGACATAAACGTAACATCGAGTCCTAGCATTTTAGAAAGGCAATCCTAGGATGTACTAATATATTCTCTCTGATAATAGGGGGCTCTCAGACAAATACCTTCTATTACAGAAGCAACTTTCTCTGTTCAATGACTGTGGAACAAGCAAAAAAACATTGTGTTTGTTGAGTGTCAAGAATTAAAATATGTACTGGGAGATAATTAATAGAGACATGTGTGAGTTCTTTCACAGTTGACAATTCACTTCTATTTCAGAAGCCTGTGTGCTTTATCCATAAATCCATGATTAAGTTCTCCAATACTGTAAATTAGAGAAAATAAATTAATCTCCTTTGGAATGGTGATAAAGATAGATTTCCCCCAAATTTAATTAATCCACTGTGCATTCTTGAATGATTACATGAAAAACTCACACCCCCTCAGCACAAATCATGTAATTGCATTTTAAGTGATAATGTGGAAAAATTGGGCATGGGTGAAAATAACATCTTCTGAATTGTATTATGACTTCCTCTGAAAATTTCAAAATCTGTTTTTAATTGCCTTCATTTAAATCAAGTCTTGTAAGAAAACTATTTGGATTACCTGAAGGTTAGCACTGAGGAAGGATTAGAAGCAATTGGAGGAATGTAGCCAGATGGTGTCTGAACCTCAATGGATGAATTCACAGGGAGGGAAAGGGGAGCAGATGATTTACTTAATCCCATTGTGATTAATGGCCTATCAAGGGATGAAAGAGTGTTTTAGACACTTATTTCCTATGTACACATATGCTAATTTCATACCACTGAATCAATGTTATCACATAATAGATGGGGGAAATATCTTTATCTTGAGGTCTCTGTACTCCCTGAGGTTAATCTCTCCTTTCTCCCATTTTGTCAAATAGGGTATAAAAAAAAAATGTTCAAACTCCAACGCAGTTAAATCTCAGGCACTTTCACTTGTCACAGTCATCATCCAGTCTCCTAAATTAAAGAACAGCTGTTCAGATTCTCTTGGATAGGACATGATGAGTCTTATTTCCTACTTCCTTTAAAGCTCAGTTTAAACTATTTCTGATTCTCTAGAACTTTGTAATCATTCGCTCTTTAAAAAAAACAAAACTCAGTGTTTCTTTCTTGAGTAGTTGGATGACCATTTATTGCTTTCATCCTGAGAACAACTGGTTTGTTCCTAAATATAGGAGTCTTAGAATTATTTGTTGTACCAATATTGTGTTGGAAATAACAAGAAGTTGTTCTTTCCATGAAATAAAGCCAAATAATTGTGTAACCTCTTTCTTAAAATAAAAATCTCCTACCTCTACCTTGGTGGAAATTTGTTTTTTAATGCAATGGCTTAATTTTTTTTGAAATTGACTTCTTGTACTCAATAACGGAAAATAAAAATGATGGTTGACTGAGAGGGAAAAAACAGTTTAAATGTGAAAGGTTATCTACTAGATGATTTTCTTTCTTCTTACCTATTTCTCCTATGGGTAGAGGTCTAGGGAAAATTTCAGTTTTAAATGCTTTTCAGTAACAATTTCCAAGCTTTTAAATGTATACAAAAACTTCCTCACTGAAATAACTTGTTTTCTCATGTCTTTAGTGTTAGTGAGCCAGATTATTTCACCATTATTTGTGAATCAAACATTATGCATATGTAAATCATCCTTAGGTCTAACTAATATATGGCTTCTGACTGAGTGAATCTGAGCTTCTATGATTCTATGATAATGATGATGATGACCGTTGATGATATCCTAATCAGACTACCCCCAAATCTTCAGGATTGATCTCCTCAAGACACCCTGCCCTGGTAGGCAAAACATGTTCAGTTAAGAGGAATGAAATCGCTTAAAACTGAGGAGAAGTTTTTGTCCTTCTCTTAGTCCTTTGTCCTTTCCTAATCAGAGAAGAGAGTCATGTCTTAACCTTCTGTTCTTCTAATTAGGGAAAGAATCACCACTCTCTCATGTATGACCTAGAAGAATGTAGTTGGGGTTCCTCATCCAGCTGTAGATTTGTCGGTAAACATGTTTTCTCTGGTAATCTCATCTTTATTTTAAGAGTAAAAATGAGGTAACCCCTGCTTGTCTGTCATGCAAGTCCACATCCCCCACCATTGCCCTTGATAGCCAAGATTCCCAAATATGGGGTCTGCTCCATTATTCTTCAGGAACTACACCATGCAATTACTCCATAGGTATGTTATCACATTTTGGCATTTTTGCATCTTCTGATGCTAGTTTGTTCATCCATCTAGCCTTAGAAGAGCCCAGATGAGGTGAGGTATATTTCCCTGTACCCTGATACCATGGATTTCACTTTGAGTATCTGAGTTGTATATAGTACAATACATAAGTTTTATGAGTAAGTATTTGGATCTTTCACCTCCTGTTTTCTTGATTCATAAGAAGTTCTTAAAATAAAATAATTCCTCTATAATTCAAGGGTTTTAGTGCAGGAATAAAAGACTATACAGAAAGCATAAAGATGGCTTTTAAAGTAGAGGATTTGGACTTAGTGAGGGAATTGATTATTTTTCAATAATGAAAACAAGATACTAAAATTGAGCACTGGCATCTTTTTTAAATTAAGAAGTTTGAAAATGTGTCTAACTCCTAATGATTCATTTTGATTATCCTGAGTTCTTCAGATCTCATTTAGCAATGAATGTCTTAGAAATTTCATGTCACTCAAAAATCAACTTCCCTTTTATGAAGATTAGTGCTTATTCAGACTAAACTTAATTTCAAAATGTTGGGTTTTAAGAATTTGGATTTCAAGTAGATATGCCATATGTTTCAATGTCAGTTGAACTGTTCAGTATGCATTAATTTTGCCTAATAAAATATACATTTGAGGAAATATTAGAAGCTTCAGGAAATGCCATTGAAAGAATGGCAGCATCTATATCAATATGTAATTAAATTTTGGTAAAAAAGCCTTATAGACAAGACTAACTTATTGAGGTTAGTAAGTTCATAGCAACCCACGTAATGATAAAGATAATAAGCATCAATGAAACTGCAGTTTTTTTAAGGCATCAGTTAGGATTTTGATCATTGCTAAGAACACAGTTTAAGAAAGTAAAGTTACAGTAATTTCCATAATTAAAAAGTTTAGAGTATATATTTTAAATATTTTATGACTTAAGAGTTATATTTGAAAGTATTTTCCACAGTAATTTAATCCTATACACTTGAGCAATCCTAAATAGTTTGAACTCATTATATTCCTATGAAGAAATGTTTGCTTTTTGATAGACTATTAGAGCAAAAATGGATGTCATTAGTGTATGACATAGGTTTTTGCATTCAGTTTGATGGTAAACTTAAAATGAGTTTAGTTACTTGAATGTTATTGAATAAAATCTCTCTGTACCCATCTTCCTGATGTAGATAATTCTCAATATTTTTATTGGTGGAAAAGTTAGTATATGTATTATTTAAGCTCTGGTAGCCTCCTGTGTTGCCCTTCCTAATATCTAGTTTTTGGGGTTTTTTTTGATATGTCACTGATTTATCAAAAAAATTGAGAACATTCAATTAGATAGATTTGTTACAACTATGGATTTGATAGCTATGGCTACAACTAACTTTTTTGTAGTGGTTAGTTTCTAATTTTCTCGCCAATACTTTGTAAAACCAAGTGTGAGCACAAAATAGCAAGAGGTAGGAAAATGCAGATCATGTTTGGTGAAGCCATGTCCATTTTCCTGCTGCCTCTTCTTTTCTGATCATCTCTATTTAAAATCTAACTCCAATTTATCACTCACTACCCTCACTGAACAGAGCCTTTCATAAAGCCTGCCATCATTTTTGAATAATCATTGAAAACTGGTGAATTGATTAATTTACATATCAATTAATTTTGAAATAAAGTATTCAGTTTTAACTCTAACAAAGATTTTGAAGCAAACATTTTTTTGTCGAGGAAAGCATTTCACCAAGATTTTTTCAAGAAACTTTTCATATTCACTGAAATTTTACTCAAATAATCATGATCAAAATTTTGTGGCTATAAAATTTCCCTAAAAGTTACAAATGACTTCCAAATATATATCCCCCCAAAAATGCCTCTTGGGGTTGGGGACGAGAGTTGAGGGGGATATGCTAGTAAACGTTGTTAAGCAAAGTGCACTTGCCATTAGTTGGACTGTCCATCAGTGTCACCATTCCATCCTCACTGAAGGAAAATAATGTTGACCCCATGTTCCCTTAGGTAAGATGTCCTTATTTTGTCTCTTTGTTAAAATTGCTTCATTACTTAAGGATATTTTTCTGTTTTTCGGAGATTTCTTTTCTTTCTTTTTTTTAAATAGAACTGTCCTTACATGTTGAGTGGAGTCACTGTTAGTTTGCAACAACTATTTCAGTGCAGAAATGTCCAATTGTGAATACTGTAAGCACAAAATTTCTCTAAAAGTGAATTTTGGGCAACTTAGCATCATATAAAAAAATACTCCCTTGTTTGGAGTCAAAGATAGATGTTTTGCCTGTACTAATTATTTGGATAGACAGTTGTAATGTGACTGAGGCCTTTTATGTTATTCAAAGATGCTTTTCATTTATTTTTCAGTTGAATAAAATTGTAAGGCGCAGTGTTTAGAACATAGTATGTCAGTTATGCTTTAAGTTTAAAAGAAAGTAGCTTATTAAATATTAATTGTAAGAAGGCAATTCATTCAAGCATTTCAGATTTTTAAATAATTGGTGTCAAATTCACATAATTTTGAAAGATTGTTGTGCATATGGCAGACAGGCATAACCTGAATAGGACAGTGAGGCAAATCTTGCACTCTTGAATACTAGGAAGTACAGCTTAATAGCTTTTCTTAGCTTTTGCATGGAAAAAAATGATAACTTTAAAATTCAAGTCTGAAAAATACAAGCTTATTTGTACAGATTTGTACAAGCTTATTTGTACAAGAGCATGTACAGTTTCTAAAGTGGAATGTATGTAAGGAAATCTCATTTTAAAAAACCTAGAATATGATTCTCCACTGAAAGTTTGCAATCTAGCAGTATACATAATTATATACTTACATACATATACATAATTATATACCAATAGTAATTATATTATGGGAATTTGAGAAAATTGTTACTTTTCTTCACTGCAAGCAGAATATACACAAGGTTAGTCATACTCATTCACTTTGCATTTTGATGGACTCTTGCTTGAGCAAACCAAAAGAGAAAGGGTTTGTGTGAACATCCTAAGGATTGTGTTTGGAAGGTATCTGTGGCTTCAGCATTAGTTAAGTGTTATATTACTAAAAACTTCTCAGGAAAAAAGTAGGGAATCATTTTATAGAATGCATGGTCCCAGTGAAAAGTTGCTTTTCAACTTGAAATGTCTTACGGTGCAGAAAACAATGGAAAATGGGATACATTTTACATGAAGAAAATAAATGCTTACCTCTCCCTTTCTGACTTATTTTGCTTGCCAGAATTAGACTTGAGCCATCCCCAATGGGCTTCAATGAATGAAGAATGAGCTATGAATACAATACAACCTCAAATTTTTATACATTCTTTGGTGAAAATCAGCAAAATTCCAGAATGCTGAAGACTATTTTGAAGAGTACTTTAAGCATGCTGCTAAAAGATAATGGAAAGTATTATTCTTAGCTCTGAATTCCTTTCTTACCAATATATACCAGAATTTGGAAAGAATTATGTAAGAAAAACAGAAAAAATATCTGGAACAAAACAAAGAAATAGGGATTTTAGTTGTGTACTTGGGAAAGTAAAAGTATTTGTGTACTAACAAGTTCAGCATCTGAATTGGAATTCTAGAAAATGAAATGTGCAGGAGGGGACTATAGCAATATAGTGGCAATACCTATTGGTTTCTTTTGTGAGATATGAAATGTAATTTGGGGCTAATTTGGAGAATTAAGAGCATTATCTTGTGCTGTTTTACTGCTGTCTCTTCATTAGCTTCCTCCTCTACTGTTTCTCCAACACTGACATTCAGTCACTGCCCAGGGGTACAGCACATCACTTTGGCTCTGTAGGGGGTACCCCAGCATATAGAGAGTAAATCTGGAAAGCACTAGCCAACCCTAACAACTGATAGCAGGGTTTTTAACAAAGCAGAACTGGTATTTTCATTACAGAAGATGATTTATTCATAAGCATTAGGGATATGAAATAAATTCAATTTATGAAGATTGGTTTCTTACTCTGAGCCAGTATATGCAATAAGATATAAGGTTAAGTGGCTTATCCTCAGTGACTTGACCTTTCTCTTTATTTTCATTATCTTACCAATTTGATTTCATTAAAGAAATATTAAACAAGGCATTTTATGGAGAATAACTCAGGTCTGGCACCTCAGAATTCATCTCTTTGATGCTCAGTTGCAAACAGAATAAACTACCCATCAATGATTTGTACAGAATTTAAAGTTTTTCATACAAAAATTCTTAAAAGCTTTCTTTCATATCTAAATCACTTGTGCTTTACAAATTATGGAGCTTAGCAATACTTTTTTTTTATGTCGTGGCAGAAGGTAACTGGTTTAGAAAAACCTGATTTATTATCTTGTATTAATCACCAAATGCAAGAAAATGCATAACAGATGATCCTTGTCTTTTAACGCTATGGGACAAGTGATATATAGGAGAACAGGTGGTGCTGCAGTCTGGTTTGGTTTTAAAATGATTTCCTACTCACAACTTACTTGACCATAGGTACTAAACAAATTAATTTAATCTCTGACAGACCCTATTCTAAAGTGTACAATACTGACTTAAATAATTTTTCTACAAAATTTCCAGTTATTGTCATTTTACTAACACTGAAATCTATAACCTTTAACATTTTACTGATTACTTGTTTTCTATTACTTTTCAGGTCTGCATCAATATAGATACAAATTCAGAGACCAATTCAT
The DNA here is from genome assembly GCA_004024945.1 of Uropsilus gracilis. Classification (NCBI taxonomy): domain Eukaryota; kingdom Metazoa; phylum Chordata; class Mammalia; order Eulipotyphla; family Talpidae; genus Uropsilus; species Uropsilus gracilis. Next base: position 76,135 of record PVHY01005556.1, read on the forward strand.
ATACAAACTAGCAGATGATATCAGTACAACAAAAATACACTATTAATCTTTAATGTTTTATATATTTAAAAATAGCTTATTTTTTAAAACTATTAAGCAAACCTAAAATTTTAAATTGAATTGTTTTCTTTATCAAATTCATGTTTTGCATTTTTTAAATTTTATTAATTTTTAAGGCATTGCTTTTAAGATTAGCTTTTAAAAATGATTTATTTTATTTTGAACACTTAGTTCATATCTTCAGTGACATTTTGCAAAAGAATTCTTTTTTTAAAAAAATACTATTTTTTGTATATTGAGAAGATAAATTGTTATAGAGGATTAATTTTTTATAGTATTTTTCATCATAATAGTTAAGCTGAGACTTTAGAATCTGTCATATTTGAGTAAAACATCTTTTCACGTGGATTTAGATGCTAGCTGTGTTTTCTGCAAATTTAAAACCCATTGAATTATGATTTATATTAGGTCATGTTCATATATTTCATTGTTAATAATTTATGCTAGCACTACAAAAAAAAGTAATTAGAGAGAGGTGATGTGGCATTTGAATGGAATTGTGTCCTTACCATCCAATTCATGTTGAAATCTCAACTCCTAGCACCTTAAAATGTGTCAGTATTTGGAGATGGTATCTTTATAAAGGTAATTAAATCAAAGTGAGGTCATTATGGTGGACCTAAATATAATCTGACCTGTGTCCTTGCAAGAAGAAATTAGGACAGAGACATGCATAGAAGGAGCACCATAGGCAGAAAAGACAGCCATCTAGACTCTGAAGAGAAGTCTCAGAAGAAACCAGTGTGTGATGTCTTGCTTGAAGACTTTGTCTTGAGATTTGTGATACAATAGATTTGTGTTTAAAATAAATTTGTGTTGTTAGAGCCATCCATCCCAGGGCACTTTGTTTTGTTGACCCTAACAAATTAATGGAGGCCTATGTCGTACTGAAACAAGAGTCACAAGTAGAATTGCAATTTTGAAGTTAAATAACATCATTGCCATGTTTTTCACTTTTTCTTTTGTGCCCATCCAAAGTGAGAACAAAAGGGGAATTTGACACTCAGAATTATGTGAGAAGCATTAAGAGGGCACGTGAACTTGCTAGAAATTTATAGTATAACCTAGTTAAAAACACAGATATAAACGAAAGACTGAGACCAATATAATAATTATAATTAATAATAACAATGGTAATAACAAAATCACTAACGTGGTCATTGTTATGTGTCAGATGCTTTTTGGAATAATTCACACTAATCAAATTTTTAACCACTGCAAATATATGGAATCTATATATTATAATTAATTTTATTTTACCTACAGGAATCTGAAGCCAAAAAAGATTAAATCACCCATCAAGATCATACGAACAGCAAGGGACACACAGAATTTGAATCCAAATTATTTAGTTCTATGACCTAAGTTTGCTACCATTGTGAAATATCACACCAATCTTAGACAAATAGCTTTTGGTGTTTTACATTTCACTTACCTTCTCTTCCAGTACACTGTGTCAGCTACAGGAGGTGAAACAGCAAGGGAATAACAAAAGAGGACACCTAACTTGTGGGTGTTTGCGTACCTGTAGCAGGGAATTCTTAGCAAGCTTCTATCTCCAAGAAATAGTGTGCAGTGAGAACAGTGTCCTGTGGAATGGAGGACTTAGGAAAGAAAGACTTCCTCTATTGAGAGTATTGTGTGTGGGTCATAGGTCCAAAGACATCATGCTGGAGGCATGGTGATGAGTTAGAAAGTTGTTAAAATGTCCTACAAAATGGGAATCAACCAAATGGAACACAGTGGTAACTGAGTTTCGTGAAGATGCTTCCAAACTGACCAGAGAAAATCACCTATGCAGTCCTCCCAAATGCTACCATAGAATGTACAAGAGCTAGAATCAACCTCAGTGGATTTTGGCTAATGATGATGGTATCAATGTAGGCTCATTGATTGTGAACAAATGTATCATTTTGATGCCAGATGTTGATAGCAGGGTAGGTTGCACATAGGAATAGTGTATATGGGAATCTGTATACTTTCTGCTTAGTTTTGCTGAAAACTTCTCTTAAAAAAGTATATTTATGTATCTTTATACATTTTTAATATAATGTATTTTTAGATCGAAAGATGAGGTCATATATGAAAGCTGAGGTTATGTATATATAACACTAATTCATTGTTTCCTTGTAGATTCATTCATTCAGTACTTCCAAAGACATTTATTGACTGCTTACTATATATGTCAGGGATTGTTTTAAAACCTGAGAACATAGCAGTGAATAAAACCTATCAAATGTCTGCCTTTCTGAAGATTATAGAAAGAACAGATAATTAAAATAGCAGATTTATATAACATCAGGTAACAATAAGTACTGTGAAGGAAAATTAAGCATCTTGAAAGGACAGAGAATGGGATGGATAGTAAGGAGTCTTTTGACAGGTTTTCAAATCTTTTACTTTGGATATTTAATAGTTTTCAGAAAACTCGCTATAAGGAAGTGAACTTCCATAGATCCTGTACAGAAGTGTGAGGGGTTGAGCCATGCAGAGACCTGGGGAGAAATTCAGGCAGATGGGGAGCAAGAGAAAAGGCCCTGAGGCAGGTTAGGCTTTTCTACCTTTGAAGAGCAGCAGGGAGGCTGTGATCTGAGAGCTCAGTAATTCAAGAACAGCATGAGAGGAAGTTGATGAATTAGCCAGACACCAGCAAACACATAGTCTGATCAGCAGAAGTGAAAATTGTACTTGTTTTTTGATTCTGACAGAAAACCTTTAGAGAGTTTTGAGTTTGGGAAAGAAAAGACCTGAGCTAATTAGACAATGGGGGGCAAGGGTAAAAATCAGGGTGGCTATTAATCCTGAAGGCTTGAATTAAATTGAAGTTAATGGGAAATGAGCTGAAGCCAATACATATTTTGAAGATAGAGCTAAAGGGATTAGCTCTAAACCAGACCTGGTTGAGGATGAGCTTGGGAATCAAGTATGTTGCTGAGAGTTGGTTCCTATCGGTGAATGGCATGATGGATAACCCTAGGCGAGGATCAAGTTTGGGTGCAGAAATAAAGAGTTTGTTTTCATAAATGATCAGGATAGATGTGTACAAGATAGTCAAGTGGAGATGTTGAGGAGGCAGCTGTATATATAAAGTTCAGAAAAAAGATCAGTTCTGGACATAATAGTTGAAAGTCATGTTTGCCTTAGATCAATTAGGTAGTGAGGGGCAGAGGAAACTTAGTATCCTAATGAGTCACAGTCTGGCAGAAGTTGTTTGCCAGAAAAAGTTCAAGTTGTAAGTGTAACCCAGAACCATGAAAGTGATCCAAAACAAGAACTTGGATATCTACCAGGATTTGGTATGCCCATGAATTAATTTATACCTGAAAAGATGTCCTCAAGTCCTCCTCCTCTCCCCATGTTCTAGAGAATAAATATCATTTTGTTTCAGTCACCAGAGAAGCTACCAAAATGTGAACTCTTTTGATATTTACTCATGGAGGAGAAATGCCAACATATAGAAGTTGTGATGTGCATATGCTAAGTTGTGAATATATACATGCAAAGTATTTGTTGTGAGTGTCTTATTATTATTTGCTAACTTACTGTGAGTGACTTATTTTTCTTCTTTCTAATATTATAAAGTTTTTGTTTATGGTTGCACATCAGAATCATCTAGGGGACCTTTGAAAAATACCAATGTCTGGGCTCTACCCCATTCCAATTAAATCAGAATTTCTGAGGCATAAGCATTTTTTTTATATTATTTACAACACTCCCCAGGAGATTTTAATAAGTACCACAGTTGAGAATTGCTTACCTCTATGTATATAATATTTACACAGCCGTAATTATTATAACAAATGTAGTATATTTGATCCTTTTCATTTAATATTATGGGGCCCATTTCTTTGCATAATCTTTATAGCTTAACTATAATATAGTATCAATATGCTGTCATCCACTTACCTGCTGTCTTATTTAAAACTGGGATTATAATTAATATGTTGTGGATCTGTAAAACACTATAATTTCTAATTTCTCACCTGACATATTATATGCTTAAAATATTAGGGTATAATACATAGTTCCAATCTTTAAAACAATTTACAATTCCCTGAAATACTTGGAGAATCAGAATCATCACTCTGTCACCCATGTTGAGTAAAAAGATTTTTTACTTTAAATTGCTAGAGTATGGATCCTATTAATGAGGACACTATTCCCTGCCAACTGTGGAAAACAACATGAAGCCTCTTAGGACAAAAAAGAAAAGTATCTTTTCCTGTGACTGAAAAGCTTTTAGGTTGTCTAAATGGATCCAGTGGTAGATCCAGGATTCAGATTCTCTTTCTCTATGGTCAACATTGCACACTTCTTGGTTGACTGTTTTGAGGTAGGTTATTATAGCCTGCTGTTTTAGACATTTTCATATCCAGTCTACAATTAGTATTCATTCTGATTGACTCAGATGGAATTAATCACTGTGGCTACTGTTACTAGGATTTGGAATTCTCACAAGCTTTTCCTGGATCAGGCTTGAGGTTACAACCAGAAAGACATGGATTCAAAATTGGAGAGGAGAGATTCTCCAGAAAGTGACAGTGCATGTACAAAACTTGTCTGCAATATAGATTTAACAATTAACTTTTAATACAACATGCATCCTTGTTAATGTTCTGACATTGTAGTAGAATATTTAGCAATACATACCAAATATTTTAAAATTATATTATGTAAGCAGAGTCCTATTGAATGCTCATGAGAAGTGATCTTGAAGAATAAGAAATTTGCTTTTTAAGAATTCTGCATATGTATTTCCTTTTCTTGACCTCTGTAGTCAGTCTGGCTCAACTGCTTATTTATGAAATGAGAAATGGAGACAATCCTGGTGCACATGTTATTCTATGTGATCATTATTCTGAACAGATTGTGCTCCCACAGTCATGCCTCTGTTGAATTTTAAGGGAAGGAATATTCAGCAGCTCTTAGTAATGTTCCTTTTAAATCTGCTGGTGGTTTATTATAAAGATAAACCACAGCCTTAACCAATTCACCACCAATTTTAAAGCTTGCAAACGAAACCATCCGTCAAGCATAACTAAAGTTGAAGAATTATTAAATGCTTACTCAAGGTGATGAAGTATAATAATTAAGTTTAAGATACTCCCATTTTGAAAGGAGATGGAAAAGCTATGTTGCAATTTCTTCCCAGAACCAGCTTATCATTTATATAATACACAGCTTATAAGCTAAAAGAGACAGAGGTCTCTGTTCATTTCTGAAAGCAACACTGACATATAACTGTACAAAATACGATAAGGTTAAGATTAAATTTTATCTACAATAACACTAAGGCTTCTGGTTACATAAAATATTTTATATTGTTTTATATTTGCATCTTTTATTTCCATCTATTAAATGAATGTGATCTCTAACAGCAGCATGCCACATTTCTATAATACAAAAAGGTGCATTTTATTGTGCTTTATTAACAAGAACACTTTGTAGGAAAAGGATGTTTTTAATTTTTTAATGTTGACAAATTGAGTCATTTTGGCAACAAAAATAGTAGAAATAGTAAGCTAGAAAACATTTATAGTTATGACAATGTATATTTTGAGATGATGAATCCATTATAAATTTTTCATATAGGCTGAAAATAACTGATAAAATATGTGTACTACAGATAAGTATAATGAAGTAAAATTTGTGGTTTATCATAATTTGATTTTTTTAAATTTATTTATTTATATATATTTCACATCATTTCAGTCCCTGGGGGTCACCCACCACCTCCCCTTCCCACCCACTCCAGCTGGTCCCCATTCTCCCCTTGTGCAGTTTCATTTGGTTGACCATATATTAGTGAAACCATTTGGTTTCTGTCCCTTTCTATCTGGCTCATTTCTGCTAGAATGATTTCTTCTAGGTACATCCAGGTTTCCATAAATTCATCAAATTTGTCATTTTTA
>PVHY01005557.1:0-11090 GCA_004024945.1 Uropsilus gracilis
GCGGGTGAAGCGAATCTGTGGGTTTGTAAGTTGGAGGCTTTTGCCCTCCTTTTGACCCAATTTCAGTGGGACCACTGGTGGGGGGTGGCTGAACATTATTTCATAGGGTGTTAGAGCAAGGGTATATGGGGAATTCCAAGCGTGTAACGAAGTGAAAGAAAGGAGAGTCACCTAGTCACTGCCAATCTCTAGGCTCAATTTAGTGAAGATCTCCGTTAAGAGTCTATTCATTTGTTCTACCTGGCCTGAACTCTGGGGATGGTATGGTATGCACAGCGCAATTTCCCGTTTGCCCCCAATGTCCCCACTATACATTGAACCACCAGGGCCACAAAAGCGGGGCCATTATCTGACCCTATGAATCGAGGAGTTCTGTACCTGGGGAAGATTTCTTCTAGCAAGACTTTTGCCACCACAGTCATTGTTTCCTTTTATGTAGAAAAAGCCTCCACCCACCCAGAGAAGGTGTCAACAAAGACTAGAAGATACTTATCCTCATAGTTTGCAGGTTTGAGTTCGGTAAAGTCCACCTCCCAGAAGTCACTGAGGTACTCACCCTGCCACTGGGTCCTCTCTGCCTTACCTGAACATTGAGGTTGTATGAGCTGACATGACCTGCACACTGCTACAGTATCTTATGCCAGGTGGCAAGCCCCTTGGAAGGCCACCTTGGCTGTGCTCAGCAAGTGGGTCATTTTCTGGGCTCCCAGGTGGGTGGTGCTATGGAGCCGTTGGAACAGACTCTTGCTGACTGCTTCAGGTAACAGGTGGAGGCCCTCTGGCATCTTCCACCAACCCTCCTGGAGGGTGGCCTGATTGAAGTGGCGACTCACCCATAGGAGGTCAGTCACAGAGTAGATGGGGCTCTCTGGTAAGGGCCCCATTCCTGGAGCTGGAAGGCTGAGGACCTGCACCTCCACAGGCAGTGTTTCCATTGCTACCCAGCATGTCTCTTTATCTGTGAGCTGGTTTCTCCAAGTGACTGTGAAATCAGCTCATTGATGACCTGGGCAGTGGATCACTACCAACTTCTCTGGCAGTGTTACTGCAGCCAGCAAGTACTGAATGGTGGCTGAGTGTTTTTATCAGCCTTACTTCTGATGTAATAAAACCCCGCTCCTGGTAGATGGCCCCAATTACATGGATGGTGGCGAAAGCCTAATGGCTGTCTGTGTACACCATCAATTTCTTGCCCTCCACCAGCCTCAGGGCTGAGTCAACACTATCAACTCTGCTTTCTGAGCCATGTCCCATCTGGGAGTTGTGTCAACTAGATGACCAACTGCAGACTCACTGTTAGGGGGTTGTGGCCCCCATGCCGGTAGTGATGCATTAAAATAGCTACTATGTTCATTGATGGGTGGAGACTTGGAGAAGGGAAGCTAAGTCTTCTTTTGAGAAAAAAGGATTAAAAGACTAGGAAGGGGATCTCTTTATCTCTGGATAAAGAGATGGAAAGGACAGAAGAGAGAACAGAGAAGGACAATGCAAGGCGGAACAGCAGGGAGGCTGGGAGGCCTTAGAGCTGCCGCTGCCATGTGGGGCAGCAGGGAGGGAAGGAAGCCAAGCTGTGGGCTTCCATTCCCAGCCCAAGCAGGTGAGTTCAAGGAAGCATGTTGGAGAAACTTGTGACCTGTGAGCTGTCTTCGAAATGTGGTACTTAAAAACTTGGTTTAATTTGGAAACTGCGAAGTTTGAAAGTCTTCTGGAGTACTGAACAGACTATGCTGTGTTGCTGTATTGAGTGAGTTTTGCTGATGCCTGGTCATTTTGGAGTTGGAGCTGAAAAAATACCAGAGCAGTGCCTTTTGGAGAAGCATCGACGACGCCATCTTGCGATGATGTCATTTTGGCATTTTTTGGCTTGGAGTGAGTAGAGCTATCTTTGAAGGAGTGGTGGTACCATCTCAATTCATTTGGCTTAAGGTGGGACAACTGTCATTTTGTGGACACACATGGCTGCCACAGTCATGTGCTCTTTAAACTAGAGACTGAACTGTGTGGTAAGATTACTAATGGGGTTCCCTTGTACCACTTAGTGACTCTTGTCTGATGTCTTTTAATAAGAAAATTTGTTTTCGCCTTCCTCTTAAAGTTTTATGTGGTCTTGCTACTGCCTGCACGAACTGGGAAGAACCTGGTGTGTGACTGGCTTTAAAGGGCCAGTTGCTCCCCTATGTAAGTTTGGTTAAGCACCCCATTTTGCCTGTTTTCTCACCCAATATCATCACCACTGTGGCCCCTGCATGGTGGTGCCATCAACCACTAAACTACTACCATCCATGAACCACACATGGTCTGCATTTGGGAGGGGCTGATCTGAGAGGTCTGGTCAGACTGCTGTAGTCCTGGCAGGGCTAGGGCTGGGACCAAAAAAGCAGCCTTGAAGGCTTTCTGATCTTTTTCTGCCCATTGGAACCCAGGGCTATTTTTGCTTTCCTTGGTACAGTCATACAGCCTTGGTAGTCATACAGGCTACGTGATCACCGCAAAGCCAAGGATCCAGTCAGCAATACCCTACCGAACCCAGGAACTCCCTAACCTGTCTCTTACTGTGGGGTGGAGGGATGGTCAAGATAGTCTGCTTCATTGTGTCTGTGATCCAGCGCTCCCCCCCTCTTCAGCTTATACCCCAAGTATATTACCTCTTGTTGGCAAATCTGCACCTTCTTCATGCTGGCATGGTACCCGAGGTTTCCCAACAACTTTAGTAGCTCCTCATCCCTGCAACACAGTCCTGCTCCATGCAGTGAGCAAAATGTCATCCACATATTGCAGCAAGGTCAAGGAAGGGTGGCCCAACCTGAAAGCCTAGAGATCCTCAAATCGGGCTTCCTTGAACAGGGTGGAAGCCCTGGAGCAAACTTGTCAAGTGAGTTGTTCTACCCGCCCTGATCCTCTCCTCTTTTCTTTTAGTGTCTCTGTTATTGTAAACCTTCTCAGCTACCTGCAGTAAGTCCTGGACTGGGCGTTCTCCTAACATTTCCATGTCTGGGGTTGCCTGATTGACAAAAGCCATGGTCACTGCTGCCCTGTCTTCCAAGGACTCGGGGTCCATGGGTGTACACTGGAGGAAGACCTCAACTATATGCTCGAGAAAGGCTATGGGACTTTATGTAGGTCCCTGTCATATATCCCCTACCTTAGATTAGTCGGCTTGCAGGGAGCTGCTCGGAGACCGGCCATCAGAGTCTGGCGATAACCCCAAAGACTCTTCTTACCTTCTGAGGAGTTACAGTCCCACTGTAAGCACTCCAAGGGAAAATAGCTATTGATGATGTCCAACTTCTCTGCACGGGGTGCCCATCTACCCCAGGCACCGGTTTCCTGGCCTCCCCCCAAATCCTCTCTTGTTCCTCGGTGAAGAGAACCTGCATAAGTGCAGACAGTTGTCCCAAGTAGGCTGATGGGTAAAAAGAATAGACCCAAAATGATTAATGAGGCTGCTTCCTGAAAATGGCAGATTCTGGTGTTTCCAATGTAAGGAACCCCCTGGTGGCCATTCTGCCTTCAGGAAGGAAGGCCATTCACTGGAACAAAGTGCATACATTTTTTTTCTTTTTAACCTCTAAACTCAAATTATGGGCCTTCTCTCGAACCTCGTCGAGTGATCCATCATGAGGCTCAATGGGGTTGTCTGTCCCTGACCCATGGCTGCAAGAAATGACATTAAAGGCACAATAAGGACCAGACAGAGACACGACAAAAGACAGACACAGAAGATCACATGACAAGTAAGATAGCTTCACTGCAGATAACTACCAGGTCTCAACTGACCCCGGATTCCACATTGGGGTTGGCTCAAGAACTCCATACAGTTGCAACTGTGATCGAGAGCCTGCATGAGGAACAGGAACGTCTCCCTCATCCTACGGCACGTCCACCTCAACCTAACCTGACTCTGAGACCGTATGCCACTTCTAGTCCCGGGCCCTCCTGCCTGCTTTTCACAGGTACTTGGTGGAGTTTATTAGACCAATCCCGGACAAGCCCCTAAATGTTAAATCTGTGTCATGGATTTTGGAATAAATACCTTCCACTCACACATGATGCAAGAACAAGAAAGGCTTTATTAACTAGCATAAGCTATGGTCCACCTGCATGGTGGACCACTGCCTAAGCAGTCCCATCAGAACATGGAGGCTGGACCCTCCCCTGTCCTGAGTCCAGTCTTTTATGGTTTTTAGGTCCTGGCAGCCACTGCGATGGTGTGGTGCAAACGGGTCATCTTCTGGTTGGCTGGTCTCCACTGGACAACCAGTCAAGCAAGCTTGTCACCCTCTGATTGGTCAGAGGCAAGCTCAATCCTGATTTCCTGGAGCTGTGAGATGCTTGGGCTGAAAATGACCTTTGGCCTAGAAGTGAGGCTTAGGCCTGTCCAGGATAGTTAGGCCAGGCTATGTCACATCAAACCGTTGCAGCTATAACCAGAATTTTAATATTTTTCCAGAATTTTCATAACTATTAAAGATCAAGTGTATATACATATATATGTAAAAGTTTTTTGCTTTCTGTGTGTGTATCCATCAATTACATTGACATAAGAAGGAACTTCTATATTTAGTGACCTTAAGCTTAAAATTTCTCTGGAGTTTTTCACCATTTAATAGTTTCCTCCTGTATTTTCAGTTTAGTTTTTTCTAATTTTTCCTTCATTTGCCTTCTATTTCCCATGAATTTGTAAAAGCTTTTAGGATGCAGAGGACTGTGTTCCAATATTGTTATTAAAGTCATAGATACATTTTGGGAAAAAAAGTAAAAGTGCTCAATACCCTGTCCCTGCACTAATTTCTTAAAGAAAACTTTCACTGTGGGGCTGGGCATGGTGGCACATGCCCAGAAAACCAAGGAAGCCACGGCCAGGGCCAAGGATCATGGTTCGAGTCCCGCCAGGGGCACATAGTAAGATCTAGTTCCAAAAATATATAGCTGGGTGTGGTGGCGTGTGCCTGTAATCCAGGCTACCTGGGAAGCTACAGCTGGGGATTGCTTGAGTCTGTGGTACCCCAGGCAACATGAGCCTGCAGTTCCATCGACAAAAATAGCAAGACCTAGTCTCAATTAAAAAAAACCAAAAAACTTTCACTTTTGAATTAACATAACTGAGTGTATGTCTGGAGCCAGTCTGACTCGGTTTCTGTCCCCTCCCAAATTCATATACAAAACCCCAACAATATAGATGGAGTAAGGAAATAATTAAGTCTAAATTAGTGCATAAGTAGTGCTCCCATAAATGTAAAAAGATGGTGTCGTAAGGAAAAAAACCACGGGATCATACACTACTTCCCCCACACCCTTCTTTTTCTTTTTTCCCCACTCTGCATGTTCACAGAGGAAAGGCCATGTGGAAATGCAGCAAGAAGGCCACCATCTGCAAGCCAGGAGTGAACTCTCACCAGAAACCAAAACCGACTGTATCTTGATGGGTGATTTCCAGTCCTAAAACTGTGAGAAATTAAATTCTGTTAAGTCACCCAGTTTTGTAGTATTTTGTTATAAATTATAACTATGTTCAAATTTTCATACTGCCTGTAACTTATTTTGTGACCACCGACAATTGACTATCTCTTTACCAATATCCTCTTCTGTAAAAGGTACTTATGAATTAAAGGATAAATGACAGCAAATGCAATAACTTCCTGTGTTTTCAGCAGTGTCCTTTGATAAAAATCTCAAACAGAACAGTAAATTACCAAGTAAACAGTAAACTACCATTCTACAAACTACCAAGGTCATGGGAAACACTCAAATGTTCTCATGGTCTAGCTTGATCTGAGGATACTACTAATTGTAGTGAAATATAAAATTGTTCCTAAATTTGAAGCTGTTATAGTGCTTTTGTGTTTTGTCTAAAGACATGAACAATCTTCTGTTTTTTTTCTACAAGCTTTTTTTTTTCCCAACCTTTCACATTCAGACTTGAAATCTAATTTTTTTGGACATGATATGTAGGGCTCAAACTTCATTTACCCTCCCAAATGGGTAACAATTTAGCAACATTTATTTAAAAGGCCAATTTATCTCAGCTGAATTGCATAAAGGTGAAGGTTTACATGAGGGTCTATTTCTGAACTTGTATTCTGTATTCTGATCTATGTCTAACTTTGTGCTAATGCCACAATATCGTAAGCTTTTTTTTTTTATATTAAACTTACTTTACATTGAGTCTTGAAGTCTGGTAGAATTAAATACTCAAGCTTTGTTCTTCAAGGCTACCTTGATTATACTAGTTCCTCTGCACATAAATTTTAATGGCAACGTATCAATTTATATGCACACACATGCAAAAGTCTGCTGAGTTTCTGATTTATTGCAGTGAATCTACAGATAGTCCAGTGTAAGTAGAATTGACTTGGTAATACTGAAATTTCCAACCCAGGAGTTTGCTTTCTTGTTTTAGGTCTTTACCTTCTCAAAAATGCTTTGTTATTGATAATAGAAATGTATCTTTTGTAGGACTTATTTTTGTGCTATAAAATTTACATTGTGAGTTTCATTTTTCAATTGTGCTAGTAATATAGTTCTTAAATTGATAGTTTTCTTGATGAGCTAATTTGTAAGTTTTCTATATACATGACCATGCCATCTATTAATGTAGACAGGTTTCTTTCTAATAGTTAACACATTTTACTCTTTGTCTTTTGGCTCAAACCTCTGGTAAACTGTTGATGAGAAGCAATAATATTAAACACCCTTGCCTTATCTGAATCTCACAAATTTTATAGTACCTTCCCATTAGATAAAGGTTAGGTGAAGGTTTTTAATAGATAACTTTTATTAAATGAATCTACTGAACTTTTTAAAAATTTTAAGAGTCTCATGCTCTACCAACTGAGCTAGCCGGGTTGCGCTGAACTTTTTAAAAATTATAAATGGATGCGGTACTTCATGATTTCTGCATTTATTTTTTTTCCCTTCCATTATGATGTGAACATGGGACACTGATTTCTGAATATTAAGCCAACGTTGCAGTCCTAGAATGAATCCCACTGTGTCATGGTATAATCCTACAATAATAAATCTCAAGATTTTCTAATATTTTTAGAAATATTCAATGTGAGATATTGGTTAATAATTTTCTTATAAATTCCATCTTAGGTTTTTGTATCAGGGTTATGATAAACTCATATAATGGATTGGATCATGTTTGTTCTTTCTCTAATTCCTAAGTTTGTAAAAGGCCTTAGCAGAATTCCATTAGAGAAGATTCTGGGTCTGCAGTTACAATGGTTTGTATACAAAAAAATTTATAGATTGCAATCTTTTCAGACTTCGTTACTTCTTCTGACAGTTTTTGTCTATTTCATCTAACTTAGAAAACTATACTGTTTCCTTTATTATGACAGGTAAAACTAATCAAAGGTGATAGAAAGTAGGGTAGTGGTTCCTTTTAGGAGTACTGCTGCAAAGGAGCTGGAGCTTAAGAACAGATGTTCTGTATCTTGATCTGGCTAGTGGTTACTCTAGTAAATATGTGATTTGAATGGCCACTGTCAGCCAACACTTTTTTCATTTGCCCTTGAAAGATTGATCTGAGCACGTGTTGGAGACCTAAATTTCCAAAATCAAGACTTCTATTTCTTTTAGCAAATGTAGGGTTATATTATTCTTATCTTTTCCATTGTGAACATACAGACATTTATTCTCTGATTTGAATATCAACTCTAGTGTTTGAAAGGAAAAATAAATGAATTATATTTAGACAGCTCTATTAATCGCTTGCTTTAGATATTTAAGACATAGTACACATAAAATTTTCATATTCTATGGAAACTCTCAGGACAAGTGTTACTGTTTACTGATGCTGATACTTTTCAACTAAAATTTTATTACAAAACTATTTTTAATTTAAAACATGTATCAATGAAGCAACACTCTCCTCTCACTACCTTTTTCCAGTCTCTCAGTAAGATCAGCAAATACTTGCAAAACATTTACTATGTGCCAGACAGTTAAATTAGTCTTGAAAACTTAGATATTATGTCCACGTCATGGATGTAAAAGCTGAGAATCAGTTTCAATAGTTTGCCAATGGTTATACAGATTAATAAATGGTCAAGATTTGGTTCTGTTATAAATCTCAGGACATTAAACACTACACTCTATTATAGCCTACACTGGTCTGGGTTTTCAAATTCTTTTTCTATGCACTATGTAAGATGTATTTCTTTAGACAAATGGAATCAAACTACACATTCACCCATAATATTTCACTATTGTTAGGTCACTTTATATTTATATTTACTACTTTAGAAATAGTGATACATATCCAAGTTGGTTATTATTAAGATTCCAAGAAGTGGAATTGCTAGGTTTAAGTACATTTTCCCTGATTGGTGTTTTTAATTTTTTCATTCAGACCCATTAAAATGTGTATTTTTTCCAAACTTTGACTCTTCTTGAAGCTGTTTTTTTCAGGTGTACAAGGAATCTACATATCTGGTTTAAAAAGTCCAATTTTCCAATTACTAAATTTTTTACCTATGTGAGATGGAGCCAAAAGTTTCCTTTATACTTGGATAAAAGTAAACTAAATGGACCAATCACACAATTCAAGAGCTATGAATAAAGCAAGTAAAAAGAAACAGAGCAAAGTCAAAATACTGAAATAAATAGAAAACCAATGATAAATTATTACCTATTGATGAGGGGATGGAGGCAGGATGGAGGAATCTCTAGTGTTGTCAAGAGGACACAAAGAGAACATGCAATATTATAAATGCTATCTGTATTGAATTTTTTTAATTGAAATGAAGTGTAAGTATGCCAACATTTTAAATATATAATTGATTATACGATGAATTTCCACAGAAAGGGAAATGACTAAGATTAACTCAAGAAACAGAACCCTAAACACAGCAAGAACGTATGAGGAAATACAAAAAACTGTGATAGAATTGTCTTCAAGAAAAAAGCCAGGTATATCTGTTTATAAATAAACATTATTAATTCAAACAAACCGACAATTCTCAGTATAAACTATACTAAATCAAACAGAATCAGATTGTTTTTCATGTTATTCTACAAAAATCAAAACCTGATTTGTCCTTTGTGAATAATGACAAAATTCTAAAGTTTAGTCAGTAGAATACAGCAACATTTTAAATGGATGACTCAGTACTAGACTCTGCTAGTAAAATTGGTGTCTACTAAGAACAAATTGAAGGAAAAAACCCACATAAATGTACTGGTAGACCCAGTCATTTGATTAAAAAAAAATTAACATCTGATTCTAATAAATGGAGCTCAAGAATATACTTTTTTTTTTTTTTTTGGAATTTTTAAGAGACTAGGTCTAGTTATGTTGCCCAGGGTTGTCTCGAACACGTGGACTCAAGAGATCCCCACCCTCAACCTCCCAGGTAACTGGGATTACAGGCGTGTGCCATCATATCATAGCCAGTTTAAGAATATTCGTATTCTAGTTTAAATTACGTTAGCTAGTGAAATATTAAAAGGTATACATTCATAAATCAGATATAAGAATGTCCATTACAATATTCAATCAAAAATAAGAAAGAAGTTATATGACCAGTTTAAAAAACACACATTACCATACCTTTCCTATAGAAGCAATGACTACTTTGAAATGTTATAAAATACTTGTAATAATACGAGACATCATTGCTAAAAGAAACAAACAAAAAAACTCCTGGAAACTTTTAAAAAAACGTATCCTCACAAAACAATTTTGAAACTTTCAATGAGGACTATGCCATAAAAATTTCTACTATGCTCTCAATGGAAAGAATCCTTAAGTAAATTTAAACACATTATTGATTCCTCTTGGGGAAGGTGATCCAAATGATTATGAGAGTCTCATGTCAAGAAAAAAGGCAGAACAGAAAATTTCGATATAGGAAAAATTGTTTCACCTTACAATAAATACTATTTGCTGTGTGCTACACATTTGTTTTAGGAATTAAAAAATAGAGTAATTAAAGAGACTACAATGACAGATGTGTCACTTATCAGGATTATGTATAGCACTTGTAACCACAAGAAAAATGTCACAAGTGGAACATTAATGAAAGTTCATAAATAAATTATAAGGAATAGATTATCTTAAAACTAAGGATAAACCAAACCCGTTAGCAAGTACCATGGGATACTCAGTGACCCCCAAACTTGCACTTTAAGAGAGGTGTCCATTTACACACATGAAGGCAAAGCAGATTGTTAGTGTGAAAGATCTCCACTAATAATTTCCTAATAAAACAGAATTATCCACCGCTTCCTAAGCAAATGCCTAGCCAAAGAGGGTCACCAGAAAGCAAGCAGCTGTTGCAGATTCTGGTTAGCTAAAAGAAGAAAAAAAATTTCCTTTGAGTTAAAAAAATAAGTATTCCTCCAAATACAAACTTTTAAAAACTGTATTCATCTCCCACAGTCCATTCAGTACTAGAAATGAACTATACACAGTCGCTATTAAGTCAAAGTCTCTTATACTATGGATATTAATAAACAAAATTAATAAACAAAAACAGGAAATTAATAAACAAAAACAATACATTCAAGCTTCTCAGAACCAGTACCATGGGGAAGTGCCCCTCCTGGGCTAACCACAGATAACTTTTTCTCTATGTCAAGGAGTCAGATCTGTTGGTACATCCTCAAACCTGCATGCCCTAAAGAGACCCAACCATCCGTGCACACAAAAGCAGATTGTTGAACAAATGCTGTTGGCATATTTAGTGGTCATTTAGAAAAAAAGTTTAAAGTTGTATCCTTATCTCATAACATGGCATAATTCTAGAATGAGAATTTAGTGTTAAAGTAGAAAGCCAGATAAGTAAAATAACATTTGTGTGAAAACTGAGCAGCTTTTCAAAGGAGAAACCATAAAGATGAATAGACTTGTCTACATAAAATTACTACAATTTCCCTATCAAAATACACCATACAGTAGTTTTAAAAATTAGTTTTCAAAGGGCTACCTTCCTTATAGGAACAGATAACACCCAATAATTTAACAGGTACAGTCAATAAATAAGACACCTACCTAACATGGAATAATGAGTTTCACTAGTAATCAAAGAAATGAATTAAAACAAGCTGACTTGACACCTGACAAATTCATAAAGGTTTGA
>PVHY01005557.1:11190-82147 GCA_004024945.1 Uropsilus gracilis
TTTTTTGAGACTAGGTCTCGCTATTTTTGCCTGTGGAACCGCAGGCTCTCGTTGCCCGGGGTACCACGGACTCAAGCAATCCCCAGCCTCAGCTTCCCAGGTAGCTGGGATTATAGGCGCACGCCACCACGCCCAGCTATTTTTTGGAACTAGGTCTCGTTACTGGCCCCAGGCGGGACTCGAACCGCGATCCCTAGCCGCGGCCGCTTCATAGGCTGAAGCTTACAAGCACGAGCCATCGTGCCCGGCCTCATAAAGGTTTGAAATTTAAAAACCCAACAAACCTAAAAAGGAATGTGAAACTGGTATTTGCCTCACGGCAATTTGGAAAGCACAAATGTTTAGAAGTGTAATCAATCTTTAAACCAGCAATTCCTAAAACAATTTTGTCTGTATGTACATACATATTTATGTGGATTTCATCACTTTTTTAACAGAAAAGATTGAAATGGTCTGTCTCCAGCAATAAGGGAGAGTTAATTTGAATTTTCTATTGAGTAATTTATAAACACAAAAAACCAGGGTAGAATTGTGGAGATAGATGTTTGCAATGTATTATTAAAAGAAAAAGGTTCTAATTGCAAATCTGTGGTACAGTCCTATTTTTAGATAAATTTAATTATGTATTACACATATAGCAAAAGGGAATAGTGGTGATCTCCGGAGTGTTTCAATATTTCCTATTATGTACAAATATAGAAAGAAAAAAATAAGGGTTCTAAATTTTAAGCTTTTTCTATGAAACATTAAAACTAATGATTATAAGATGATTTCCAAGAATCTATTTTGAATGTAAGAAAACAAGGCTAAAAACTGCCTGGAATGCTTATGCCAGTTATTTACAGTCTACCAAATTGAGCCTTTAATTAAAAAAAAAAAAAAAAAACAAAACCACAAGACTTTACTAAAAGTTCTTGCAAAAAAAAGCACAATACCTTTACAACAAATTGTGAAAAAATTATAAAGGCTCATTCACCGGCTTCATTTTGTATGCAGTTAGAACTACAACGTCTTAAGTGGGACATCTGTTAAGGTGAAAAGTATAAAATGCATTGTTACAATTTTCAAATGGCAAATTCTTTCCATTATGATCAAAATTTTGTTGTCTCCTATCTTCAACCTTCTCCTTGATAGTCTATCAGTTATTAATAATTTTGAAAAAAATTAAACTGGGGGCAAGTTAATAAATTACAAGGCGGCCCTTGGTAAATGACAAGCTCCTTATAAAACCATCTAAAGTTATAAAATCCTGAGAGAATTTTATATAGCAGTGTTTACAAAAATGCTGATACCAATATCCTTACAAGTTAACATTTTAATGAAAGATTGTTTTATTATCTAATAAGCTATTTTATCATTAAAGATAAATATTACCCATTAATTATTAAGGTTCTAATTTAATATTCTGAAAATTTTTATTTCCTTTTTCTGAATTGCCTTTTCAGTTGACTTTTAAAAGTCAACAGTGCTAAACAATTAGTTTTCTAATTTCAATTTACTATACACTGGTATTTTAACAATTTTCTTCTTAAAAAGTAATTGTTGCACATTTTAAAATGACTGGAACAAAAAGCACTGGTCTAAGTCCCACTTTTTTAGCTGTAAACTGAGATGGACCAGATGATTTTATTATTGGGACATCCTATTCAGACTTTTAAAATAATTTTTGAAAGACTAGACTATGCATAGTCTTCTAAAATTTGATTATAATCATAGAAAATAGTTTAATTCAGAAATACCAATAGGATTAGTTGAGAAGCGTTTACCCATTACCTTACGTATTTCACAATAAATTCTGATATAGCATACACTGTGGTCTATCACATACTGTCCAAAAGTGACTGAATATTTGATTTCAACATTGTTTCCAGTTATTCTATTTCTTTCCAGATTTTGACTTATCCAAATTAAAAATTTTAGTCATATTTTCAACTTTTATATACACAAGTATAATTTAGAAACATACAGCTGAGGGTAACAACTATCACTAGCCTCTCCAGACATTTTTAAAAGTCTCCTTACTCATTGTCAGACCACTAGAAGTGTAACTTAATGCCTTTCACACTGATGTATCTCAACTAGTAGAATAGTAATTGGCACTTAGGAGATACTGAACATATAGTAACTGACAGCATGAAGCTCTGAATTACAGCTGAGACATTATCTTAATTCACACTCCGTAAAATTTTAACATATAAACCCTTTATAATGAGCCTTTTAAAATTTCATGTTTAACTGCAACTCTTCAACATGTAATTAAGACTTAAGAAACATGAGTTGTATGCCAAAAAACTTGCAATGTCAGAAAATACAAAAGGAAATTTTTACATAGGCAGTTTCTTCTTTTGATAATCTTTTCTCCATCTTATCTGCCATTCAACTTACCTGTCTCTTCCCCCAAAAAACGTAAGCAATTATGTTCCTTAAGCTTCACTCAGGAATACTCAAGTGATTATTGTGGTTGTTAAAATATACAGAATAATTTCCCAACCTTACTGCTTGTATTAACTCAAATACTGTATTAACTCACTAAAGTATTAAATGGCATGGAAGACCACATAAGACTTTTACTACTATATTTCATAGACTTTTAAGACACTCTTTCATATGATATAATCATATCAGAATTTAGGCAGTTTCTTTTAATTCAAACAGCTTTCTGTTGTGGTTTTAGTAGACATTTTTTCCAAGCAGTGCATAAAATACATCAGTATATGTCACAATTAATTCTGTTTTAGGATAATAGAAGCTGTAGTTCAAGTGTTCAATTTCAAACAACTTCCCTGTATCCCCAGCCACTCTCCCAACATAAGCATGTTACTGAAATGTTTTGAAAAACTAACCAAACACAGTTCAATTTTATATAAAATATTTAATTTTTAAAACACAGGCTATTCATGTCACATAAATATCTTCAATTTTAGGTTAGCTGCTATGGTCAGCAGAATTATCAAGTGTGACTATTAAGAATAACTTAGATACTGTCACTTATAGGAAAGTCTAAAGTTCTAAGACTCACCATATTAAAAATTTTCAGATACTTGAATACTGTAACTATTTTGCTAAATGTCAAAATATTTCACTTCTTGCAATGTAATTTTATGCTGTTAGTACTCAATATTCAAACAAAAGCAAAATAATTTTTTCTTCCATTCATTTTTCTCTCAAAAGAAATCCATCAAAAATAAAATTTTCAACTGACATCAGCTCATTTTATAGCAGTGAAATGGTAAGTTAGCCACTTTAAATATTCTTCCTGTTACCAAACTACAATGCTTTCCCATATGTTGTTTTGAAATGAGGATTCAAGTCAGACAGGGCACAGGGTTAAAAGACTGACTTCAGAAATGAAACAATTCCCAGCCTATATAATATTTGCTCTAACTTAAGATTCCAATCAAAAATCATAAGAAGAACAGTTAAAACAAAATGGGTAATTGGCACCTTTGGTTCCTTTCTAGAATTCTTACAACTGTATGTGTGTTGAATGCATACAAAGTTAGACTTGACAGCATTACAATTTAAAAAATGGTTAGCCCATCATCTTTGTTGCTTTTAATAAAAAAATAAAAATAAACGTATCCAAAGTCTAGTAGCAGTCGTAATAAACCTCTCCAGAAGGTGAGAGGAGGGCTGACAACTGGTTCTCTCACTACTCTTTCTTTTTCTTTGAATAAAGTCAATCCAAATAAAATTTTTAGTTAACAAGTTGATTTTTTCTTAAAATGGAGACTGTATAACTTAAAATATGGTGCTTGTCACCCCTCCCTTTATAAACTTTAATAGAGTTATGGTAATTCTGTTTCAGCTCTTGCCTCTGTCCTACTGTTCTCCAATTACCCAAGGCAAAAGGAAACAAGAATAAAGCAGCCTGAAAGAACAGTATTCTAAAATTCTCATTTAGCTATTACTTCAACAATTTAAAATGTCAACTTTTTAGAACTTCTTGGAAGTAACAAAAGGTACTGATTGCAGTCTTATTCCCTTTCTTTGCTCTCAACTCCCCTATCAAGTGAAGGTGATAGTGGAAGTCAACTGTAGCCCAAAGACAGGCAGGAGAGAAGCAAGTGTGAAAGGCAGAGGGAATGGATCTAACAGGAACTGAATAGGCAGTCCCCAAACACTTGAGAGCTTCCTGTCTCTTCAATACAATACATTGATTCCCTTTAGAAGACAAATAAGTGTAAAGGTTAACTAAGTTTTCAGACCTTAAGCTTACCTGTTAAGGCACTTACAACCCTCCCCAACCCACCCACATTTTCATATAAAACCCATATTTCATTTGAATGCATTTTGCTAGACTATGACAATCTGCAAAATAAAACAAAAATAACGTTGACCATTTTTTTTTATAAAACTGTTGCATCAAGAGAAAGGTTGTGTTTTATTTTCTGAAATGAGCACAGAGTACACCTTTCACAATAACACTGAAAGCAGGTGCAAAGACTGACAGTGACCTTTGACTAAAGGTAGCTTTGTAAAAAGAAAAATACCAAATAAATCAGTGCCCTTTCTGATTGTTGTAAAACTGGAAGGGTGAGGGAGGGGTTGGTTGGTTGTTACATAAAAGTTGGTCCAAACTTACAAAAAAAGCACAAATGTGCATAGTTCAGAAGATCTGCAAGAGGGCCATAAAAGACTTATGTCCCTAAGATTAGCATCCACTTAAAACTGCCAAGAATACAAAATAAAATTGTTAACTAGAATTTGTGAAGATGTACAATCAATAGATCTAGTTTTTAGAACAGCATGAATTTAAGCAAAGGTTTTTTTTGTCTTTTTTTTTAGCTATTGTATGCAAGACCCTTTTCCACATAAAAATAAAGCTGTTGTTGAATTAATATTATTCAAGTCTCTTGGATTGCTGCTTTAAACTGCAGCTAGAAAAGTCTTTCCAGATAAAAATGATGTGCCTGAGGAAAAACAGATACTCAATATGGTAACCCTCTGCCTCGACCTCTGCCAGTTGATGTGCTAATGTGTCCCCTGTATCCTTGTGAATATCCAGGTCCTTGGGCAGGAGAAGTCCAGGTCTGTCCATGCATGAGGCCAGGGCCACCAGGGTTTTCCTGTAAGTTACCACCATAGTTATAATTGTGCATCTTTGCTGGCAAAGGATGAGTACTCTCTGGCCCTGTGGAAGGGTCACTGCTATTTGCCAAGACTGCAATGGGGCCATGGCTATATTCAAATCTATGGTCCTTGTCTCCACTAAACAACATGGGACCAGTATTGAGGTAAATGTCTCCATATGCAGCTACTGAATTGGGAAAGGACTCAGAAAAGGCAGAAGGCTGAGGTGGACCACCAGAATGAGATGAAGTAGTACTGTAGTTATCCAAAGGCTGAATATCTGAGTTTCCAATGAAGCTACTACGTTGTTCCAATGTTGGAGCAGAGCTACCTCCTAGACCATCATTGCTAACATAAGGAGCAGAAGAGAAAGAAGAAGATCCAAAATTGTCCTTATAGTCTGAAGAGGATACATAAGTGTCTCCTGCTTGGTAATCAATACCACCTTCTCTCTTGGGATCATCTTGGGGCTGATGCTGAGCAAGTAGCTGTAACAGGGCAGCTTTCACTCCAGCATGAGGGTCAGTTAATGAAGAACTAGTAGTGGGTACATGCTGGTTTTCTGTCCGATAATCCAAATCTTCTTCAGTGACTGGTGGTGGTTCAGGTGGTTCAGGAGGTCGTTGATCAGGAGGCAGAATACGAGGCCGTTCTGGTTCTGGTGTGAGCTCCAATATCCTCATATCTTGGTGCTGGATGAGGTCATCTTGCCCTAAGTCAAACAAATTAGAAAAAAGGTTAAAGTTACCAGGGAAAAGAAAATGTTCCAAAGAGTTGATGTTTTTTATGTGTGGTCCTAAGAGCCCTAGAAATTTCAACTCTGGTAAAAAAGCATTAAAGGAAAAAAGTTAAATGAAAAAGGGAAAGGTAAGTAAGTGCTATTATTGCCTGCTACCACTTAAGACTTGGTGACTCAAACTTTTCACTGTATCTGATTTCACATTTATTTACTGCTTCAAGAACAAAACTACTGTATCATGTTTTTGTCTTTACCTCTTAACTATGGGTTTTACCTGACAAAATCTATGACATTCAAAATGACTTATCACACATGGATAATATGTTAAAGAATCAAACCACAGGAGTTAAAAAAAAAAAAAAGACTAAGCATCAGCCTATAATGAGTAATCTGAGATATATCTAGGATATCTCTGACCAATGTCAGTGAGCAATACACATGATAATTATTAAGAGCAAGGAAACAGTGTGAACACAGTTAGTGACCTGTTACCTGCACACTCACCAGCTACTGGAGTGCTTGGTTCTGGAGGTGGCCTGAGTTGTAATGCTGCTTCATGTCCCGACCCATTTTCCCTCTCTTCCAGCAGCACGTCTTTCTGTTTTGACTGCTGTGCCTTTATTAACTGAGTCAACAGAACTGCAAATGCACTCTGCACAGCCGCTTGCGCAGCATCAGTCTCCACCTTAGGCTGGACACTCTGAGAAGGCTGAATTCCTCCCAACGGTTTCGAAGACTCCTGCTGTGGTGTTGATGGATCTGTCTGTTTTTCACCTGTTGCCAAAATTCCAGCAGGAAGGTTTATTTTATTTAGCTGCTGCTGAGTCTCAGAGTTTACCTTAATGTTCAATACTTGGACAAAATCAGCCATATTAACACTTGTTTTAGACTGTAGTAGGTTTAGAAGAATTGCCAATTCATTGTGGTTTAACTGTTGTCCAGGGCCTGTTTTTACTAAAGACAAAATTTGTATTAATTAGAATTGCTGCAATTCACAGCTCCCCCTTTCACTCCCTCCCCCACCTTGGCTCTGCACTGGTATGTTTGTGGGACACTGTTTAAGAAATATTGTGAAAAGGAATTATCAGTCTAGCTCAGTTTTGTGTACAATTTAAAATGTAACTACATATAAATACCAAAAAACCTTACAGTTCATTCTGAATAAATTATCTTTGGGGGCAAATATTTCAAAAGGAAAATAAGACTACCAAAAGAACTCCATACTATAGATTTAACCAAATATATCACATCAATGTGAAATGCATGATGGTACTTTTTATCATTTATTCTCCACAACCTTCTAGGTCATGCTTTATTATTAGACCCAGGTTGTTTTTTTTTTAAATTCCTCTCTTTCTTTTTAACTAAAGAATAAACTGAGACAAAACAACTTATCCAAGGTTACATATACTATAAGTGACAGAGCTGAGATCTGAAGTTGGTATTTTTGGAGTCTGAGTTTTCACTATACACTGTACTGCTTATGTAAACTAACACTTATCTAAGAACCTAATCTTTGCAGTAAATTCACACTTGCACACTGAGAACTCTAGATATAGTTTATTCAAGCTGCTTTTTAAATTTCTTTGGGTACATTAGGAAGTCCTACAAAAGCAGGCTTTTATTAATATGCACAAAGGATATAATCAACTTATGACCAGTAAAACAATTCAGTTGTTTCACATTTTCAGCTTAGACTTGAAAGATTTACACAAATCTTTGTGCAAGCTTCTCAGAGTGATATAAAACAACATTAAAAGCGTATAATACCACCTGTTCAATGATAACATGGATACTGATAAGCAATTTCCATAACCACAGATGACAGACTAACAGGAGAGTAACTCCAAAAAGATGAAATACTGATAGCTAATGCTTTTTGTCATCTCTCTATATATTATGAGATACACTTTATTACTTCTTAAACTTCTGCTGGCATTAATAAGGAAATCAAGCTTGTCCACTACACAAGAGTCAGCTATTCTTACTTTCCCTTCCCTTTCTCTATTAGCAGAGGAAGTAGTCTGTGCGTGAGTTCAGAGTACTCTTTAACTATGATGTCTCCTCTATTAAGGGGCACTTTCTTATTTCAAGACACTGATGATGAAGAAAATAGAGCAAAGAAGATTCATTTATATTTCAAAAAACCAGAGTTCCTACGCCAACAACATAAAAGAAAAAAACATAAAATTAAACTCTCCACCACTAATAGGGTTGTTAAATGTAGAACTAAGAAACAATAACAAAATGAACCTTAAAGGCTATTCTTTTTTTTTTTTTTTTTTTTTTAGCAGTTAAGACTACTCTACTAGTTTGCTACAGGAACAAGGACATCAGTTCCTTGAAGAGTAGAGAAAAAGATCTGATAGTCTTATTAAGGAGTATGACACAACTGTTGCCTGCTACAACCAACCACAATGTAAAACCTTCTGTCACTGTCACACTGTCAGCTCCTTTTTCAGTATTAGATACTAGATGGCATATAAAACATGTAATATTAAATACAAGTTACGAAAATTTCCTATTGCTTCTCTTTTGCATTTCTTCAAATTTTACATTATTTTTCATGTGACAAATATGTAACTTGAAATAAATAACCTTCATTCTGTATAAGAGTTGTGTACATCAAATATTTTCAGATAAGACGAATGGTCAGTGTCAAGAAACTATATAGATTATCTCTGAACAAGAAATAACACTTTTGAGGCAGGCACGGTGGCTTGTGCCTGTAAGTTTCAGCCTATGAAGTGGCTGGGGCTAGGGATCGCGGTTTGAGTCCTGCTTGGGGCAACACAGCAAGACCTAGTCCCAAAAAATAGCTGGGCAAGATGGCGTGTGCCTATAATCTCAGCAACCTGGGAAGCTGAGGCTGGGGATCGCTTGAGACCGTGGTACCCTGGGCAACATGAGCCTGCGGTTCCATGGGCAAAAATAGAGAGACCTAGTCTCAAAAAAAAAGAAATAACACTTTTGGATTTTAAAGTAACAATGTACCATTTTAATGTAGTATATCCAAGATCAAGTATTAACTTTTGATTAACAGGAAAGCACTAATGATAATCCTTTATCAAGTTTTCTCAGCTAATCTATTCTATACTCAATCACTAAAAGTTTAAATCTAATTTATCATAAAAAAACTAAACTAAAGCTGAATGATTTCTGCATTGCTAAAGCAAAATGAGGGGAATAGATTTCAGTTTTTTAAAAAGCTTTTAATTAAACCAGAGAATGAGTTTAACCATCCTTGTGACATAAAAAGGATGGCAGCACCTCATGTAGAAGCTGACTCTTAAAAACAGATGGAGTCAGTAGAAGAAATTTAAGTTTCCCGCAAATATCCTCCTTTATCATATAAGGCATTTTGGCACAGTATCAAATCTCAAGCTTTGGGATTCTAGAATGCAATGGCGTTTTTCTTCTAACTCTGTAAGCATTCAGACACAGGATGTTATCTCACTGAGTAGAGTGACTGTAAAAGTTCTACTGATTCCTGCAACAGGGAGTTATATGAGGTACAACAAACTGACATATCACTAAGCAAATGAAATACAGTATACTTTTTATAAGTCAACCTTAAGACTAAAAACTGACGGTGCCAGTATCAGTGAAACGTCTGCACTGGCACATGCAAATAAAAAGAGAATTAAACACAGTGTTTAACTTTAAGTGTTCATCTGTTAACCACAATATATTTTAACACAAGAATATCAACACTAGCCATAAAATGTGAAGGAGACCAAGATATGGAATCATTACTAACCAGGTGCTACATTCGAGTTGCCCTGAGATTTCAGTTGTGAAGATGTCAGCGCACCCTGAGGTGTGTTGGTTCTGCTGTCATCTAAGCCCAGAGACAAGTCCTTTCTGGGGGCTTTAATTGTGGAAACATCATCAGTCATGCCCATCTGCTTCTGTCTTCTTCGCTTTTTACTCCATAACTCATGACAATCTTGCCATAAAGGAAGGCTGGGGGTGGGAGGGAGAAGGGAAAGAGGGAGGTATTAAATAATTGAATGTCATTTCTTAACAACAAAAAGAGTAACATATACTACATTCACCAAAGCTGTTATCCACATTCCCCAGCAATTCTTCTTGACGCTATAATACATAGGTTTTGTAAAATCTTCCAATAAAAAAGAAATCCTTGATGCCCACAACCTTCAGGGCTTCACCTTTTGAGATGAAGTATTTTTCTGTCTTCTGGATAATCAAAAAATAATCATTAGAACTATGAAGAATATTGTCTATAAAAAGTAGGTTACTATTATCCTTGGTGCCATCCTTTAAAGTCAGTTCTTATCACAGTAGTATGAAAAACTACCAACTATCAAAATGACCACCATTCTGAAACAATCCAAATTTAACTTCATGAAACTGACAATACTGCAAATAACTTTTGATTAAAGATATAACTATTTGACTATAAATATTTTTTTATCTTAATAAATAATTCAATGGGGAGTTAACTATATCTGTTTTAAAGATAAGAAAATTGAGGCTTGGAAAGGTTAATAAACTTGCCCAGAATATCTACAAATTCCTGAAAGCAGCCCCAAACTGGTGCTATATCTAGTCTTCAACCTGGATATGTTAACCACTAGGGGTACCAGGAAGTACACCAGGAACTGCCTTAAAGAATGTCCATATTCATATGCCCTCGTGTTTTAAAAGAATGACCTGCACATGCAGCAAGTCCTTTTCTTTCACATTTATCCTTATTTTCATGTTATAAAGGCATATGCAACAATATGGTCAAGTCTTAGCAATATAATATTAATTATAAAAAAGCTCATTTCCAAAAGATTACAAACAGCATGACACGCTTTCATAAAATTAAAAATAACTGAAATTTAAAAAATGTAACCTTTTATGGATACATATAGATGGCAACAAAAAGTATATACAAAAGAAAACAGGGATGATGGTTACCTCAGGTGGAGGAAAGTAAGGAGACAGGTCATGAGGAGAGGGGTAGAGGGTATGATATGATTAAAGTATATTATTTTCAAGGTTCTAGCTTTTATTTGGTAGATTCATGGCTGCTTATTCACATTATTTAAAATAACTCAAGTAACTAAAAGAAAAAAGAGCCATGCATGGACCAATGATGAGTGACACAAGGATTATGATTAAACCAAGTCTATGCACCTGAGGTCCAAATACAAAACAAAGGCATACCTCTCAGCCATCTTACTATGGTGCATTGCCTCAGCGTGTAAAAACCTCCTGGAGTAACAAACAAAGGGACAATTTGAAATATTGATATTGGGAAGCTTTCAGGCATTATAAACCCGCCAAAGATGTTCCTTTTTCAGCGTGTGTGTGTGTATTCTATGATGTGTAGCCTTTGCCTCCATAATAAAATCAGATAGATTGCAGTACTGCAGAGTGGGGTAACTGCAATGATTTTGCATCTTTCATCCTGATGTTCAGAGAATGCAAAACTCTTGTAGAAGAGTACCATGAGAGTAAACGGAAAAAATCTACTATGGTGGGCTTTTGTTCCCTCCCATAATTTAAAGGTAAGAGATTCTTAAGAGATGGCAGCAGATGATCTTGACATTCATTTCTAAGAAAGATAGACATTACCTAACAGAGCTATGTCTCTTAAATGTCCCAGAAATGTTTTCTAGCATGATGAAACTTTAAGTCCTTTTCTGAAGGTTCAAATACTGGCTCAGCCACTTACTATGTCTCATTAGGCAAGTAACTTCACCTCAGTGCCTCAGTTTCCTTATCTTTAAAAATGGGATCAAAACAGCACAATCTACCTTACCAGTGGAGATGATGTTTGCTAATATATGTGATTGGGCAGTAACTTCTAAAACAGTAGGTACTATAATCATGGCTGATACCATTTGTCAAGCTTTAATAGTTTAAAAATATTTTTATAAAAATTTATCATGATTAATCCGATTAAAGTTGATCAGTTTATCTTATGCATGTTTTTTATTTGCTGTTTAGAAAAAAATTATAAACCCGCTGTCAATCTTAATTTACTCACTAGCAATGTAATTTTTCTTTTCACCAAATGTACCGGAAAAGTTACACTGACTATGTAATACAATTAATGAAGCTATTTTAATATTTTATACCCGCTCTTTGATTATTCCTAAAAACCTAATATGTATGAATACATATACATAGCTCCTACCTTGTAATTTATAATTTTAATTCCTGTTACAGATTACAACATAAGATATCATATTAATGTAACTTTTTACTTAAATATTAGATCAATGCCATTCTTAATTTCTGCTTTAGTAAATATCCAATAAGCTATAATTAGTTTATAGAATGCATGATAAAACATGTTTCACATAGCACTCAAAATAACTTTATTTTTAACAGAAAAAGTCATTTATGTTGTGAACATCACACAATGACCAGACAAACCAATTTTTTGGAAAGCTATGCAGTACCCTTTTTTTACTCTCAAGAAAATTAAAGA
This sequence comes from Uropsilus gracilis, assembly GCA_004024945.1. Classification (NCBI taxonomy): domain Eukaryota; kingdom Metazoa; phylum Chordata; class Mammalia; order Eulipotyphla; family Talpidae; genus Uropsilus; species Uropsilus gracilis. The sequence goes on from PVHY01005557.1 coordinate 23,454, forward strand.
CAATTGAGAGGCTATTAAAATAATTGATGACATTCTTATATGTGTTTATTTGCCAGACTACTTACAAAATTAAATGATAATGCATGTGGAAATATTTCACTCTGGAATAACAGGAGCCAGCAAAATTACTTGAGAAAAAAAGTTCTCAGTCTTTTTTTTTTTTTTCATTAGATTGTACTGCCAACAAAACTTTCTAGCTTTTCTTTTTAAATCAAAATATCTACTACTATTTGCAATGACAATTTAATCAAGAAAAAGCTTTAGAGTGGGAGGGTACTTTTAAAATTAAGTTTCTATTTATACAGTGTGTTTATTTTCAACAAGTACAACAGTAAACATTCTCAAGGATAAATATATGCTACAATAAAATCCTACAGAAACAATGTTAAGTTCAAGATGAAAAGAGAATAATGCCCAACTGTTGAAATTTATTTATACATATTCTAAGTGAATGCAGGGGGGTTTCAAAATGTTAAGATGTTTTGATTCTAATGGATAGATATAACAAGAGTGATATTTTAAAAAGTCAACTATTGTGATACACTGAAAATTACATCTTTTGTTAATTATTTGAATCCTTGACTAACAAAAGTTTAGGTATCAACTGAAAGTGGTTTGACAGTTTTGCTAGAATGCTTTTGCATGGACAATTTGAAAGGAGAGACTATCATTACCAATAATGAAAGGAAAATGACCTATTTCCGTTGGTATGATATAGCCAGAAGTACATATTATCACCTACATAGTACTGCCAAAAAGAGAATGTTACTGTAACTGTGACTGTAAAAAAAAGCAGTCAAATTCAGAATGTAGAATATTCTTAGTAAACAGTCTTCAAAAATGTCAGTGTAACAAAAGTCTCCAAAAGAAAATCATTAGAGACCTGACAACTAAATGAAATGTGTGTGCCAAAAGTTCTTACAAAGTAACAAAGCAAATGTATCTAAATATTAGTTGTTTTTTTTTTTTAACCAATATCTGCTTTTTTAAAATTTTTTTTACATCATTTCAGTCCCTGGGGGTCACCCATCACCATCACCTCCCCTCCCCGCCCGCTCCAGCTGGCCCCCTCTCTCCCCTTGTGTGGTTTCATTTGGTTGACCATATATTAGTAAAACCATTTGGTTTCTGTCCCTTTCTATCTGGCTCATTTCTGCTAGAATGATTTCTTCTAGGTACATCCAGGTATCTATAAAATCATCAAATTTGTCATTTTTAATTGATGAGTAATACTCCATTGTGTATATATACCACATCTTTTTCATCCACTCATAGTTACTGTTTTTGGTGAAGTATATGTGGAAACTTATACTTCCTACAGATGAAATCTTTACAAATCAAAAAAAAAAAAATTTTAAGGATACTAGAGCCAAAGTTTCAAGACCACTAATAAATCCTAGTGAGTCAAAACAAAACATGAAGAATTGATTCAACAGTGAATAATTCAGGCTCAGTTGGTAGGTTCTTTTGATCTTTTTCAAGTCATTTCACAAAAGCTGTCATATATAGTTCAATAAAAACTAAGTAAAATACAGTGTTCTTTCAGAAATGTAAGTGCTGTCTAAATAAATGGAAGAGCCAGGAAATGAATAGGTTCTATGATGGTCAACATTTTTTAACTATGAAAATCGTGCAAAATTTCTAGTTCCTACAAGGACGAGAGCAACAAATATGTATCTCAGCTCCCTCTCTTACTCCCAAATCAATCCTAGAGACTGATTACAGTAATCATAAAGGAGTGAATGTGTAAGAATCCAGATATTCTAATCCACAAATTCCATGCAATTTCATTCACCCCATCAAATAAACTCATTCTACATAGACTTCTGATCTTTTACTCAGTGATAAGGATTTTATAATATATAGCATGCCAAGGAGCATTACAGAACTTCTCTTTCTTACTGGTTTAACTTGATTTTGAGAGCTGGCTCCACCTTTCACTAGATTTGTATTCTTGGGCAAGTTTCTTAACCTCTCTGAGCCTGCTTCCTTCTCTGTAAAATTATGACAATAATACCCACCATATAAAGATTAATAAAATATTTCACATAGCACTCAAAATTTGACTAAAGCAACTGTTAGTACTTCAAGCACTGATAGTAGTAGTACCAGAGTAATAGCAGTAGTGGTAATTTTTTTAGATTTAAAGGATACTAATAAAACTAGGTAGTTTTACTAGTAGTTTATTATCAGAAACTGCTTCTATTAAGTTTTATGGCTAGCTGATTATCAAGCAAGGTTCTACATTCCAGAGGTACACATTTTATATATATATATATAAAACTGCTATTCTATATTTTAACTTATCTGCTTTTTTAACTTAATCATGGAATAGTTTGTGATTATTATATATAGATATCATTGTCCAGATTCTGCACAAATGGAATCTAATACAATAAAAAGTCACTTACTCTGGTGGAGGCATTTTTGAGGGTTCCACATCTCGTAGGAACTCACACTGAAGAGCCTGTTCTGCAGTGCAGCGCTTGCTAGGATCCAAGGCGAGCATGTAATCAAATAAGTCTAGTGCAGCTGCAGGAATACTGGTATGAGAGGATTACAAAGTCATACATGTTCTTTGATACAAGTTTTATGTTTCTGAGGAACTTATTTCCAGTATTTTATTCTAATATATTTAAAACATTTTTAAAAATATTTCTTTGTATATAGTTTTGTAGCCATTCTACATAATTTGAAATACAGCAAACAAAAGTATATTTTATGGGAGTTTTACTGTTGTAACACAAATACATACCTAAAAAAAGTTTTCTGAAGCAAAATAAAAACCTGACCCCAAGTAATCTAAAAGATGGTAAAAATTTACAATGGCATAATTAAAGTTGTTTCATATAAATGTGAAATCAAACACATAACTCTAATTCATCATTTTCATAATAACAGTTAAATGACAGATTTCATGTAGCAAAGGAAAATTCAAAGAGAATTATGACAGGTTTCCCTTTGCTCAACACTAGACAGAATGACATTTAGATTGCAGAAGAAATAACATTAAAAAAGAAAAAAACATTAAATACAATATAGATGTTTAAGCACCCCTTCTTACAAAACAAATTCTTCTCTTAACTTTCGACGATACTGCTTCTTTGGTTTCATGGTGTTGAAATATGGTAGTTTGATTACATCAGGCCACACTGCAGGACAGGGACTCCCACATATTCGGCTAAACAACACATAAAAAAAAGTACACCACTATAAATTACACACAAAAAAATACAGTAACTGCTACATAGAACAACACTTTATTTTTAAATACAGAGAAGTTGACATCCCTATATAATCCAAAAGAAGTCTAAGTATTACCCAAACTTGTTTTAAGAACTCTATTGTCAGTAGATCTAATGCACCAAATATTCCAATTCACATTTGAAAGACATAATATTAAAACATAGGTTAACACTCAAAATGTTGGAATACTGTGAGATCAAAAGGAAAAAAAGGTGTCCCGAACCAGCCACAACGAGATCAAATGGTCCCAAGGGGAAGGGCAAGGACTGAAATTCCAGCCAAAGAGACTCTGGCAGAAGGGCTCACAGCCTCTCTGGACTATGGCCTCAAGTTTATTTAGAACCAGACTTTTATACAAAACATGAAACAATCAGTAACAAAGGAAGGTTTTGACTCAGGGTCACATGGCTAAAGCATATCTTCACCAGGAGACCAGCTAAAACAAGTACCGTCTAAGCTTCTCAAATGTGGCCAAACTGTGACCTCAAAGAGGTATTAAAAATTAATGCACAATTGTGACAAATCAATAAAATCAATTAAAAAAAAAGGTATTTTATAAAGATAGCTCTGTACACAGTCAAGGACACTTTGCTTTTCCCTCCATACCCCTTAGGCAAACACTCAGTAGCTTATCAGAGCAGGCCAAAAATGAAGTAATGAGAACACAGCTCTCCACAAAAAGGTATGCTAAGAAATTAAGGAACTAGAGTTTAGTGTTTATCTTTCTCTAATTTTACAGGTATCCTCTCTACCTATTCTCATAAATATAAGGAAGTCTGCAACAAAGCAGAAACAAGATTTCCTACACTCAGGAATCAAAAGGCAGGAACTAAGAGTAATTTTCTTGAAACATAAAAAGCTCTTCAGTTTAAGTAGGACTGATTTCAAGGTACCTATAACTTCTATCTATTTTACTACTTTGCTTACCTAAACCTTCAAAACCCTCATTATTTTTGTACCAGCAAGTCTTTATTTTGATTTGGTAATACAAGGATGAAATTGGTTGGGAGGTACCTGAGCATATTAAATCTTAAAACAAATGTATACAATCTAATTGGCTACTATAGTACTTTTTAAAAAAAATTTTTCCTTGTTTATTTTAGATGTTGTTACTTATTCATTTCTTATTCACTACAGTTGAAGAACCACAGTTTTCCTTTTATTTACTCTAAGTACCTATGTAAACATAAATAACTCCAGATGAATTAATATATAATAGAATATTATTGGAATAAAGGAAATGTAGAAACTATAGAAATACAAGAACATATTCAAGTTAGGAAAGGGTGAAGAATTTGAAAGGGTAAAAACAGACAGATGGAAAATAAAAGAAATATGTGTCAAAAAGGAATTATACAAGCAAAGGCACAAAAGTACCAGAGTTTAGGTATTTGGGAGAAAGACTAACAAAATCAGTGTAGCTGTAATTTGGTGGTCAGGGAGGTTGGTTAGGGAAGCCTGTACTGGGGTCATACAACAATTTAAAGATTAAAGAGATAGTATGCCTAAATATAATGAAAATAGACTTTGGAAATAAATTTGAAGTGAATGTTGTCCATGTAATATTTGTCAAGTTGCTTAACAATCTGTTTCTTCTTTTGTAAAATGGAGATTAATTATACTTTAGAGATGTGAAATAAAATGTACTACTACCTGGTCCCTTAATTTACAATAAAAAAAATCATTAAGTTGTAACTAAAGATTTTGTTATTTTATAGTATGTGCTGTGGGAAGATACCTAATTGACAGCATCATCAAAGAACAGACATATTGAAGGGAAGTAAACATTAAAACAATTGATAATTGCAAATTAGCAAAATGTGTGCCTCATGGACAGCCAGAAATTCCAATCATTTACTTATGTCTTGAAATACATCATATGCTAATTCCCAAGTTACCTGGGGTCTACTCTGCTAATTGAGTTTTTGTGTTTTGTTTTTTTTTTAATCTACTCTGGTGTCAATACCATTTGGTACACCTTTGTATTTTTTTAAGGCTTATAATGAAAATTCCCACCATTTATCACTACATTCAAAAGAGAACCACCACCTTACCTGAATTTAATGAAATTACTATTATTTACAAGTACTATTTAGTATATATAGTGCTTATTCAGATACTTTTCATCAAATTCATATGTGAAATTCACACCTAAATGTTTCCTTGGCCTTTCAAGATCTGTTTGGTCAAAGATCGTTAATAAGACATTATATGCCATTTTGAGTGTGCCTAATTTGCACCTATGGTACAAAATAAATGGTGGGAAAAATTGCCAGCGTTTTTGGGTGATTCAAGTCAGTGATACCAAACAATTAGTAGTAAGCACTCTTTACTACAAAATAGTCTCAGGGAACTGCATATAAGGAGCTACCCTCATGAATATACTAATTTGAAGAAAAACTATTAATGTTATTAAATTTGATTATACATATTTTAATATTCAGAGTGATAATAGGAAATACTCATAAAACACTTTTTTCTGTAGACTAGATCTCGCTATTTTTGCCTGTGGAACCGCAGGCTCACGTTGCCCAGGGTACCACAGACTCAAGCAATCTCCATCCTCAGCTTCCCAGGTAGCTGGGATTACAGGTACACGCCACCATGCCCAGCTATATTCTTTTGGAACTAGGTCTTGCTCGTGCACCCTGCAGGACTCGAACAGTGATCCCCAGTCCCAGCCATGGATTCCTAAGCTGCTGCTTACAGGCATGCGCCACCATGCCTGGCCCTCATAAAGCACTTCTTTTGTACAATGAAATGTGACAATTTTCTTTAGAAGTACTTGTTTATTAAAGTTGCAATCTGCAATAACTGCTTTTCCATAGACTACATTTTTACCTACAAGAGTAAGTAGCAAACTATGGTCACTCATTCTTGGGGTACAGGCTATAAAGTTTCTCAAATATTAACAAGTTAGTTTGTTAGAGGAACATTACTGCAGTGTATATTGGCAATTATAAAATTTGAACTTTGGGGGAAAAGGCAGAATCCTAGAATACTTCTACTAATCATAAACTTGGCAGCATCACAATAAATACTTCAAGTATTTTCTGATGAGAGTAATTGGGACAACCAGTATTACAAAATAAAATGTTACATTTGGAAAAACTGATCCCTTCACTGATATAACATATTCTGAGTAATAAAAATGTCACAAAATCATCACTGGTAGAGATTTAGATTCATTCACAGTGCAAAACTGACCAGTGGATTTCAAAACTAAATTAGAGCACAAAATATTTCCTCATACAGTTTCAGACTGATCACAACATTGAAAAAAAAAAAGACCACTCGATAATTTTTGTGCAAAAGGAATCCAGATGTAAGACCTGAGAAGATCTGTAAAAATGTAAACAACACCACTGATTTTGCCAACGTCCATTTAAGTTTGAAAACTGAAGATTTCCTACAATTAATAATTGCTTGCATTAACATACCATTTTGAAATTGCTACTTTAATATAAATATAACTAACAGAAACACTCCTGAGATCATTGGTAATTTTTAAGAGTGGAAAGAAGTTCTAAAGCCAAAAAGATTAAGAAACATAGTTCTAATGCCAGGCGTGGTGGCACACGTCTGTAATCCAAGCACTAGAAGGCAAAGAGGCCAGGGATTGCCTGAGTTCATGGATTTGAGACTACCCCGGCTACACAGTCTTGAAAAAGCAGCTAGGTGCAGTGGTGAGCACCTGTAAACCCAGCTACTTGGGAGGCTAAGGCTGGGGATCACTTGAGTATGTGGGATCGGAACTACCCCGGGCAATATAGTAAGTACTAGTCTCAAAAAAATGAAAGAAATAAAAAAGCTCTACAGAATTTTTTGTGCTAATTTATGAAGGTATGCATACTTCATTTTTCTAAATATGGGAGCTTAATTTTCCTTTAGTTGTAACTTGGAATAAGGCCTAAGGCTTTAAAGATTTGAAAATTTCACCTACATGATGATTTGACCTCAAGGATTTGCAAATGCGGACTGGGGTGGGGATTGAGCAGAGAGATGCAGTTGTCTTTTCATTCTAATCTTTTATAATTTCTTACATGATTAAAAATCAAAATGGTTCTTACTGCATAGCAAAGCAGACTGTTGGCTCTTCAGTTGATTGTTAAAATGTTTAAAGTGCAAAAACAATTTTGCCCTATTTCATTTTGACCCACCTATTTTTTTTAACTTTCATCATCACTCTTTAACCTTTATTTTTTAAAATTTATTATTTTATTTTACATCACTATCTATCCCAGCTTTCTTCCACTATTTGATCACCCATGAACCATCATCTTAGTCTTGTGGGCCCCCTCACTCCCAAATTCCCCCACCTAATGCTCTATGCTTCAATTCTACTGAGAGTTAGTTTTAAATGTTCTTGTCTGTTTTCCCTTTGTCCTTCATATAAGTGAGACCGTCCAGTATTTCTCTTTTTCTTTCTGGCTTATTTCTGCTAGCATGATTCCTTCCAAGTCCAGTACATCACTCTTTAAGTAGCTACTTTTACTACAAAGCTTTTATGCTCTATCTGCTTAAATGGCTTTCTGGAACAAGGCAAAATATAAAAACTTGTTGTACTGTAGAGTTCTTTAAAACAAATTCTAATTAGTATTCCCATTCCATCAATAACATAAATTTGTATAATCTCAATCTCATGGTATATCTATCATTTGCAGATCTCACTATTGCTGAGACTTTGGATTGGGGAAATAACAGGATTACTACAAATAAAGTAAGTGTGACAAGTATGTGTTAGGAAATCTGCATTTATATTATCCTTAAAACTCTAAGCATACTGTTAGTTTTGTTTTGCTGGAGAAGTAACAGCCTAAGCTTTATGAAACTTAATGGACCTAAATCACAAGAGTAGGAGATACCTGTCTGTTAAGACTCCAAAGCTAACACACCCTTTTAATATAATGTGTTGACTCCTCTAAATCAGAGGGATATTCCTTTATGAGAAACTTCATGATTTTTAAAACATTAATACTGCAGAATCAAAACTGAAGCATTTTTTTTTTGTTTTTGTTTTTTTTGTTTGTTTGTTTTGAGACTAGGTCTCGCTATTTTTGCCCATGGAACCGCAGGCTCTAGTTGCCCGGGGTACCACAGACTCAAGCAATCCCCAGCCTCAGCTTTCCAGGTAGCTGGGATTACAGGCGTGTGCCACCACGCCCAGCTATTTTTTTGGAAGTAGGTCTCGCTACGGGCCCCAGGCGGGACTGGAACCACGATCACTAGCCCTGGCTGCTTCATAGGCTGAAGCTTACAGGCACGAGCCACAGTGCCCGGCCTAGAAGCATTTTTATATTATAAATTGTTCCTATCTTAGCAACAAAAACATTTTGAAATAAACACACTTGAAAGCAGTATTTTCCCCTCCCACGGGTCTCTCAAAGTCATGTTCAAATTAACAATACTGTATTCTTTGATATGTCTGTTTTACCCAAATGGGATCAAATCAAACAGAATCTTCTATAAAATTGCTCTTTTGGGTGACAATGTTACTTTTTGGTGTCAGTATCTCTAGAGTTAACATTTCCTTTTTAATAACAGTAACAATTAAGTAGATACATTGAACTGTACTTCTGTATTTCTCATATTCTGTATTTTCCATAACTGATGTAACATGCTCTTAACATAATCTAAGCATACTTATACCTCAGAATCTTATTCACTTCACTCCGATTTCTGCTCAAGTGATAATTTATGGGAGACACCTACCCTAATTTTATATGTATCTTTATCATTTTATATCCTTCAACACTTTGTCATCGTTTGATACATTTCATTAATTTGTTTTGTCTATCCCAAACAAGGTAGAAGAGTGCCTATACTCCACTGTATCCTCAGTACATAGTGTCTGGCATCAATCATCAATCAACAAATAATATTAAATTAATCTCCTTGATTTGAAGCATCTTTTCTAACTATGCTTCATTTATGGTCTTCCATTATAATTCTCAAAAATTCATCTGTGTATCTTTTACCAATACAAAATGGTTTGGTCACTCTAATTTTGTCTTAGCATGTGTAATGTGCCAAATGTTCATTCTACTTAAAACCTTTTTGGGGTATTTTCATGTTTATACTTCTGGATAAACATTAAAATAAATCACTGCTTCTAGTTACAACCAAGATATGCCTCTCCAACTTTTACACAAATCTTCTTCACAATTTTAGGTATAATTTTTAATATTCCTGGAGGGATACAGGGTAGTGGTTTTATTTTTGATCGCACTAATATTTCTAGGTGGTTATTACTGATAAATATTTAATAGTTCTTGCTTTTAGCATACCAGTATTAAATTCTGTTAGCATATAGCACACTTATTTACATATACATACATACATCGTGGGTATGTACACACATTACATCATGTGTATATTTACACAAACAAACTCTTAATACCTACCATTTTACAAACTTTTAATTTAAGGTTTTCCACATGATTCCTTTGCATGTTGCATGTCCACAATGGTATCAGATATAAATAATGACAATATTGCCACTATTCATTTATACCTCATTGGATTATTCTTCTGCCACAACCAGGAAACTGGGTAGTACTTCTAAAACACTATCAATGATACTATAGGACAATGTTTCTCATTGACTCTTTTTTAGTACTTTACCAAATATTACTGAAGCTCTTAAGTTTGTGATAAACATGTTTATCATATTTAAGAAACACCCCTTTACACATAGGAGTTTCTATTTCTAGCAAATGCTTATTCAACATCTATTAAGTATACTGTTGATTCACTTAAAATATATTCACTTAAAATATAGTGAACTATAGTAGATTTTCCTTGTATTTTTTGGAAGAAACCTACTTGATTCTGCAAGCTAATGTTTTAAATGAAATTAAATACTATTGGCTAATCTCCCCTTTGGAATTAATATTCTATCTATAGACATTTTTCATGCTGTCTTTGTAAACTACTGTGCTAATAGTAACTTTGCAGAAAGTTCCAACAGTTTCATTCCCTATAAATTGGTCAAGTATTTAGATATTAGGTAACAGCTGTACAAATGAAATGTTTTGTTACTTGTATGACCACAGACAAATTTGCTTGTATCATATACACACTAAATAAATACTAACATCATTGACAGAAGTCTTCATATTTAATAGAGTAATTGTTTAACTGGGGAAAAGAGGGAGAGAAAAAAATCATACAAAAAGACACAAGTGCATAATTTAAACACTTTATTTTAAATGAAAAATCTACAAATGTACATTAATCCTCCAATCTTCTGACATAGGATCAAGGTCTTTTTTTGAACAGAGAATTCAATGAATGGGATTCCGCTTTAGCTTTCTTGCACAAACCATAACTGTAATACATCATCAAGCAGTATGAGCGTCAAATTCTTCTAAATTTTTGTGCCTTCTCTCTTTCTACTTGACCAGTCCTAATTCATTTCATAGCAACTTCTGTTAAATCTTTCAACGCATTTTATCTGTCTCATTTAAACAACATATATACACACTATTAGAAATTCAGCATGAAAATTGTCAACAACTACCTCTTGGGTCATTAGTCATACTTTCAAACTCGTGGAATAAATACAAAATCTTACTAGAATTGGTAGCTTACTAGTTGCGAACATTCAGCATGACATAGTATCAAGTTAGTAATATTTATAGAGGGACTAGAAAATATCAATTAACCCAGTAATTATGTTTAAAGGGAAGGTTCATAAAATATTAGAATCTGCGATTCATACTAATATTGGCCCTAAAATCTTTCATCTATATTTTGAAATACTCAAGTAAATCTTGTAAGATGTAAATTGATATTATAAGAAAATCAAAGCTCTTTAAAAATAATAGATGAAGACAAAGGTTACTTACTATGAGTAACTCATTATCTACTTCCTTTGGTAGATTTCAAATAATGAAGACCTATACTAGCAGATATATTTATATAAACACATATACATACATATTAGTCCCATTTCCTCACAATACTCCCAAACACTAATTTTTCTGCCCTACTTAAAAAAAAAAAAAAAAATTCTGTCATTCAGTCTTACTTTCCTATTTACTCTTCTCAGTCCCACATTTTATGCCTCAACTCTCTGATTTAATCATAAAAAAATTTTTACTTTTACTATAGCAAGTATCAACTGCCTGCACTCTAGTTTCTCCTCCATACAACAGTCCTGAAGAGAACTATGCTGTTTTCTCCTGAGAATATAAGTTTGAAAGATTTAAAATTTCCTATAGAGTATGATCACATACATAGGCATATACACCCCTAAAATATTACAATAATGAGCTTACCTTATCAATTCTAGTTGTGCAAGTTCCTGATTTGCTTGGAATATAGGTTTTTTAGTGAAGAGTTCACCAAGGATACATCTAAAGGACAAAGCACATATCATTACCAAACTACACAATTTACTACCAAAACTTAGCAGTAAATTAAACCAATATGCCCATCTTACCCACAGCTCCAAACATCAATAGCTGGTGTATACCGTTCTTCTCCCAATAGCAGTTCAGGTGGACGGTACCACAGTGTGATGACCTTGTTGGTGTATGGCCGACTAAAAAACATAGAAGGAACTCTTTAGTTAGTATTTGTTAGAATAAAGAGATTATCCTAGAAAATATATTTTGACTATTCCAAGTCTCCATGCTAACTATAGCCACTTTTATCTGCCTACTAAATACAGACATGCCATTACATATAGTGATCAATGATCAAATACATATGAGAGCAATATAATTAAGTGATAAATCCCTTTAATATAAAAAAATTAAAAGCAGTTGTTTTGGTCAAAAACAAAGTCCTTCTACTGTTCTGTACAGTTTTTCTTTTACATAATAACCTATAAAGGAATTAATTTATATGAGGGAGTTGACTGATTGTAGAAAAACCTGGCAAATTGTTAGTGTTTGATGCAAGCTGAAACTGCCTAAAAGACTTTCAGTTAGAACATAGCTTTAACATTTATTTCACTGATTTCAACCGAATCTGGCAAAATGTTAATAGAAAGCATAAAAATGTAGACCATAGCAGCTGAAGTCTATTCTGCAAATAACCATGAGCAACTCTGTGATTCCCTTGTTGCTTTGGAACGAAGACATATATACATAGCTAACTCTTTATCTGTCATAAAACAGAGCATCTATTCCATTTAGGGGTGATTTTAACTATCACAATACAAATTCTCTAGCAAAGTGTTTTTAATCATCAAATAATGACTATATTCTATCTGATTCACATGGAAAAAAGAAGTTTCTAAGAAATCGGGGTGGTTCTTGAACTCATCAGTCAACTTCAAGTTGATCATATACTTTTCAATCAATTCTAAAGTCTCTTTCTCTCTATCTTCCAAATCACAAGGACTCAAGAATCATATCACAGAAAATTTCCCTTGGAAGACTGTGTTCATCACCTAAGATAGATTTGGTTCTAGACCAGTGTGGAGAAGAAGAAAAAGGAACAAGTAAGTTATTAAGCAATTTCCTTTGTAGCAATGCCAACGGCAGATCTGAAGTTCTACGTAGCGCCAACGGCAGATCTGAAGTTTTAAGTAGCAAAAGACCTTGGGACATGACCTGCTCTGCACCTATTTCAGCCAAATCTATCTAACTAATTTAAACACTCACTCTAATATGCTATTAATATGGAATATCATGGTATTAGCACAAAAAAGAACTACAGCAATAGTGCACCCAAGCCAAAAAAAAAAGGGGGGGAAAGGAGGGCAAACAATCTCTGAAAATAAGGAAAAATCTAAAATGGACATTCTCGAGAGCAAACTAGCACAAGATTTTTCAATTATGAAAGTACTTTTTTAGTAATTTTTGTTTATATACATTACCTATATTTACATAATAAGGATGTTATTTTAAACTCCAGCTACTCTGATTAAGCTAGACTTAACCATCCTTAAAAATATGACAAAAACTGAAATTTTGGTATTTGCTGTAACACAGAACTGGAAGGGATTATGCTAAGCAAAATAAGTCAGTACAAGAAAGATAAACACTGGATGATTTCACTCATTTGTGGAATATAAAGAAAGCAAAGGAACATACCAAAACAAACTCTTGAAATCTGATAGCAGACCTGAAGCTACCAGAAGTGAGGGTGCAAGCTGGGAGCAAAGGAGAGAAGGAATTCAACTGACAATGGTGGAATTATTGATGCTTTCTTTAGAGGTGGGTACGGTGTAATAAAGCACATTTGTAGAATTATGAACATACACTCCTATATACTGTGTAGTAAAGCCAAGGTGCTCACTAAGCAAAATTTCAAGTGTACATATATACACAGATTTATATTCACTATATACAAAGAACAAATATGTGTTCTTTATATTTAACCCCTTTTAAGCTTGAAATGGTTACTCTATTATTCTCTTATTCAAATCTTCTACTTAAGACCATTTCTGTGATATCTAATTTCTAATAAGTTTATTAATAGATTTATTTTCACATTTTAAAATCTGTATCGTACTTACCATAGTACTCAACTCTCTACTTTGTTTTCTATCTTTCCAGAAAGCCAAAAGACCCCAGAGACCATTCTTTATTATGAATCCCACACAAATTCCAGAACAATGCTGAATACAGACACCTTAGTGTTACGGCTCTGAAACGTTAGGTAACAATTATGATGACTAGTTTTCTAAAATATTCCAAGAGCCTATAGGCATGAGACCTCTTATTTAGTTACTAAAGATTAATAATTATAAATAAGTCTTGAGAAAATGTTTAGTATGAATTTATAGTTATTTTACCTTTATATTTTTACAAACATTTTAAAGTATATTTAAAAAATTAAAGTATGTTGCATTTTGTGGAGAAAGTTGAAACCAACGTTTAGAATGTAGCTCTATCTTATTAACCTTGTCAAAGTAACAAAAATTTATTTTCAAATGCTTCAATCCAAAACTATATATTAAGTGTAAAGCAAAAATATTTAATGTATACTAATTAATAGCTTTTCTAAATATTTCCAAATGTCTAGTTTCTGACGGAAGAAAAATAAAAACTAGACAAAGACTGAAGAAAAAAACATTCAACTGTAAAACCTGATATAGAAAGTTCAGTTTTAAAACACAAAATCTCAAAAGTATGGAAATATTTTTATTTCTGAAGTGAATACTCAGACTGATGTATACTTTCACAAGTAAAGCACCACTCTATTAGTTTTCTTAACATTCAATGAAATACTAAGCAGAGATGAACATTTCCTACTTGCTTGATGACAGATCCCAAAACTTTGTCCCTAGTCAATCCCAGGAATCAAAAGACTGGTAATATGGTTAGGGTCAATTCTACCTTAGGATGTAACAAGTAATACTATCAAAAAGATGTACTCTAAACACTAAGCAATGCCCTGACAGAAAGCTAAGACGTCTTTCTAGACAGAAGACAGGCAAAGCAGATGCTCAAGTAAACTCCCAGGTCCTTTTAACTGGGATAATAATCTGGGATTATTTTATCCTGTTAAAATGTGTAAACTGGAGTTATAAATTTTGTTCTAGGAAATGAAAAAAGAATCATACATAAGGAAAAGTCTTCAACTAACTCAGTTCATATGTACAAAATGATGCGTATTCTTCAGAATCTACTGGGGGTATCTACCCAACACTCAAAATAAATCTGGGGTTATTTTTTACATCTAGTTACTGAGGTCAACACTCCTTAAGTCCCATTATTCTTCCTTCAAACCCCATCAAAAACTTCTGTGAACTCTACACTAAAAAAAAAAAATTAAATCATTTCCTGTAATTTCAAGAAAATTTGGGCTATTATCTTTTAGTCTGAGCCACTACTGCTAGTGAAACAATCTCACTAGTTGTCTTGCATCCAATTCTAGCCTCTCTCACTTGCGTAAGTTTTCTCTAAGCAAAAACAAAAACAAAACAAAACCAGATCATATTTGCTTACTTGCTTAAGCTGTCCAGTGACTTAACACAACTAAGTAAAACGCAAATGATCTATCTCAGTAAGACTGTAATCCCAATCATCTATTTTTACAGAGGGCAACTTCTGGCCCTTAAGCAAGCCAAAGTCCTTAACCCAGAACTTTGCAGAAGCTGAGCTCCTTCTAATTTGGAATGTTCTGTGCCTTGGTCTACAATAAGTTATATCTCATCATTCAGGTCAGTTCATTTTCACTTCCTCATAGAAGTCCATTAGCTGCCTTAGTTAAAATTACAAAAGCGGCTACTACCACACCCAAAGTGACTACATTCATTATTTTGCTTTTCAGCATTTAGTATTTTTAATTATTTCCTCTATCCCGCAGATACATTATCAATCTTCTATCTCATCACCATGTGAACAAAACCAAGGACTTGTCTATCTTACATGGCCACTGCCTAGATCAGTGTCTGGCATACAGTAAGCACTTACGCCACAACTATACGATAATAACAATCGTTTTTTTTTCATGTTCTTTCTCCCTTTCTATTTTCACTCATATTTTTCTCCTTTTCACATTTTCTAAGAAAATGAATTTGAAATTTCTGCATCCTAACATTCAAACAAAGATAAAACTCCCCAAAATGAACTTGGTCTAAGATCATTTACTCATTAACATCTTAAAGAAGGTCCTATTCAATCACAAAGAAAAATATTGTTTTGATCAAAAACCTAAAACTGCAAAATGAACAACTCAAAATTTGATTGGAACAACCCTAGTTAAAATCCAAACAATATATTCTATAACTTAGCAAAACAAATACACAAATAGCATCCTTCTGTCATTAAAGTAGAAAAACAAACAGCAACTATATTAAGTTGTTATTTTTGGATGGTTAGAAACTAAACTTTGTAATGATACAGAAATAATTATCTCAACATTTAATATTTTGAATTTCAGTATCCAATGAACATCTTTCACCTGTACATCTCATTAACAGCTTTTAAAAAGAAAGCAAATACTATTATTTGTCTACTAGAAAAATCACCAATAAAACACACACACACACAAGACACAAAAAAAGCATTCATTCTTGCTACCCTTAATCAGGCTTACAAAGAAGAAAGGGAAAATATTAAATAGAATCATAAATGAAAGAGGCAATTTTACAACAGACAAAGCAGACAATACAGAGGATAACTAGAGGTTACTGTGAACATCTATACGCAAACAAGTTCAACAAGGTTGATGAGATGGACAAAATTTTGGAAGCGTACATCCATCCAAAACTGAATAAAGAAGACACAGAAAGCCAAAATAAACCAATTTCAAGCAGTAAAATTGAAACAGTAATAAAATCCCTCCTCAAAAACAAAAACCCTGGATCAGATGGATTTACAAATGAGCACTATCAGACATTCCGAGAGGAACTGGCACCTAGCCTACAAAAACCCTTACAAAACATAAAGAAGGAATACTGCACCAAATACATTCTACAAAGCCAACATCACACTGGTGCCAAAAACAAAGAAAGATAATGCAAAGAAAGAAAACTATAAACCAATGTCCCTAATGAACAGACGCAAAAATTCTCAACAAAATTCTAGCAAATAGAATGCAGCAAAAAGATAATATACATGACCAACGGGAACATGACCCAGGAAAACAGAATGGGGTTCAATACCTGAAAATCAATTAATGTAACTCAACACATAAAAAAAAAAAATAAAAACCACATGATCATAGCAATACACACTGAGAAAGCTTTTGACAAAGTTCAACATTCAACATCTATTTATGATGAAGGTCCTCGAAATTCTTGAGATAAAAGGAAGATATCTTAACATAATAAAAGCAATATATGACAAATCCACCATCAGTACTGAAAGTCTTCCCTTGGAGATCAGGAAAAAGATAAGGGTGTACACTCTTACCACTGATTTTCAATATAATACTTGAAGTCCTAGCTAGAGCAAAAAAGCAAGCGGATATACAACAAATCCAAAAAAAGAAAGAAGTAAAATTATCAATGTTTGCAGATGACATAATATATGTAGAAAACCCTAAAAACACTAAGGAAAAACTGATGAAAAAAATAAACCTGTTCAATAAATAACTGGTTACAAAATCAGTAGCCTTCTTATAGACAAAAAAAATCAGTCCTAAGAAGAAGAGATAAGAAAATCCTTCCATTTACAATTGTACCAGGAAAAAATAAATAATGGGAATAAATTTAAGAAAAGATGTGAAAGACCTATACAAAGAAAACTATAAAACCCTGTTAAAGAAACAGAAGAAACAATTCTTAGAATCTGTGAGCAGGGGTTGTCTTTCCATTTCAAAAGCAATCTACAGATTCAATGCAATTGCAATAAAAATTTTAATGACATACTTTAAAGAAGTAGAACTACTGCTGAAATTCATATGGAATAACAAAAAACCTCAAACAGCCAAAGATCTCCTGACCAAAAGGAAGAGAATGTAGTAAGTATTACACCCCCAGACTTCAAGTTATGCTACAAAACACACACACACACACACACACACACACATCCACCCACCCGCTGCCCCCTGCCATGGAACAGAATTGAAAGCCTAGAAATAAAATCACATATGTATGGTCAATTAATCTATGACAAAGGGGCAAACATGGTCCATCCATATACTGTATCACAAGACCATCTTTCAGGACACATCTATAAATGCAAGGAAAACAACTAGACTACAACAAACTGAAATGAGAGAGGAGAAAGAGGGAGACAGAGTGAGAGGGGGGGAGGAGTAGGAGAGAGGGAGAAGAAAGAGAGGAGAGAGGAGGGAGAGAGGGAGGGAGGGAGAGAGAAGGAGAGAGAGAGAGAGAAATTTTAATGGAATACATACACCCCTTAAGGACAAGCTATTTGCTTATGTAACAAAACAATATAGCTGAATTACGCAGAAAAAGTTGGTATACATTACCTGAAGATGCAAAGTCATGAGAATAAATTTCTTACTGCTGTAAGTTCAAAATTACTACTTCAGCTAAGCAGGGCAATGGAACCCATGGCTCAGTGAACATACCACATCCCTAACCTAACATCCCATTTTTAAAGGAAGTATCAGTGGGAAAATGGAATCTTATATATGGAACTTGGCTTTACAGTCAGGTTTTCTAGAACATTTATTCCAGTGTGAACAAGTATCTGCATAAAAAGAATCAGACAAAAAAATGATAATTTAGCTGTTTTCCATCTCCACTGAAACTTAACATGAAGACAAGAAGAGATTTAAGTATGACTGACATACTTGTATGAATGATCTAATTACAGAGAAATCTCAATCAGCTAAGCAGGTAGACCACCTATTTAAACAGAATCTTTCCCTAAAGAACAACCACTGAAATTTAGTCCTTCAAAAATACTTTTCAAGTGAAGTTCTAGATTAAGCATACTCTGGGATCAATTTACTTTTTTCTTTCAGTGCCTACTAAGAAATACCATTAATACATGATGGAAATAATAAAAAATTGGAAGTAGAAAATCTTGAACTATACAAGTTTGATTCTGCCCACAAGCATTTTTTAATTGTTAAAGTCATACAAACATTTCTGAGTCTCAGCTTTTGCAAGTACAAAATGATAGCTACGGTTTTATAGTTTAAAAACTACAGTTTTTCTAGAAACAACAGAGGCTGGTGAAGCTGTCTGTGGTAAATAAAGAGACCCTCTTACACTGATGGTGGGAATGTAAACTGGTCTAGGAACTATGGAAAGCCATGTGGAGGTTCAGGAATATACTAAAAAAGGATCTACCATATGATTCCTAGGAATCTACCCAAAGAACACAAAACACTAATTCAAGAGGAAACCGTACCCCCTATGTTACATTTTATACACTAGTTATGGTCACTAGAAAATGGAAACAACTCAAATGGTCTAAAACAGATAAATGGATCAAAAAGATGTTGTATAATACACACAACATACACTATATAGCAATCAAAACAGATAAACTCAGGTCATTTGCGGCAAGGCGGATGGAGCTAGAAGAGGTATGCTAACTGAAATAAGTCAGAAGGGAAAACATAAATATTGAAAGGTTTTACTTATATGTGGAATATGTAGAAACCAAACAAAGGGTGAGGAAAAAGACAAAACTTTCAAGCTGACCATAGATCTAAGGCATACAGCAGAGAAGGAAGGGGAGAGGGGTCAAAACAGGGAAGAGCACAAGGTGGTGGATCATAGGTGCTATGGTGGTGGGAGCTCTACCCAGACTATATTTAAGGGTAGAAATCAAATACTCTCAAAAATAACAATGATGCAAGGGAAGAAAAAATACAGTGCTTGAGCTCTGTAACATATGAAAATGCAACACACACATACAAAACCAATCATAATTCCTATCTTTAAATATTAATTAGAAGTGTAGTAAGTGAAACAAAAATAGAAAAGCTCTGTATAAGGTAGGTACATATAAGAATGTTCCTGTTCAGAACAATCCAGGCCAAACTGAAGAGTTTCATGAACTTAAATAGATTCAAACTAAACTATATAAAATTTTACCTCTAGACTCTAAAACAATTTTAAAAAATTTCAGGAAGATGTCACAAGTAATACTAAGACTATGAAATAAAAATTTTCATCTAAAAAATTCAAAGGATTTTTTCCAACTAATCAGAAACTGGCCAAGAGTCAAAGTGTACACCTATTTCTAAGAATTCCAATTAATTAACATGCCATTACATAAAACATTTCGAATTCCATATAAATATGCACACACATCCTAAAATAAAATGAACTCTGTGACCAAAAAAAAAAAAAAAACCAGTGGGATAAGCTAGAGATTTACTAAACACAGTTAATTACATAGCTATTTACATAAACTCCACTTCACAAAAAATATTTTATTTTGACATTCCATATTTAACTCTAGTAAGACAAGTTACATTTCATGACTACTAGGTACAAAAGGAAGGAAGACACATTTCCCAACTTCAATCAGAGCATCCATATTTTGTTTAAATAAAAGGTCCTAAAGAGTTCAAAACAAAGAAATGTAGTAAATTAAAAAAAAAAAAAAAAACAATGCAACAATTCTTTTAGAAGTCTGTATGCTGAAAAATGCAACATAAAAGGCAAATTCTTATGTATTACAATTTGCAATTTCAAACACAAAAATTACAACTATCTTACTGTCTGTATTTGCATTAGAAATTTAAGAATGAATTTTGAAAAAATTTACTTATATTACATTTAAAATTACACATTTTAAAAGTAATTATATTTACCTCTGAATTAAAAAATCAAATTACTTCTAAGTAAAGGTAAATGCATAAAACAATCTAATAAGGCTTAAAAAATTCCCTTTGGTTTTAATCAATCTAATAATCAATCTAATAAGTTTTAAAAAATTCCCTTTGGTTAAGAAAACTATCAGTAAGGTATTCTCAGTCTAGCTTCTAAAACTGGTCTCTAATGTATATAATATTCATATTTGAAAATACTCTTACCTTTCTTCAGAGCTATACAATCGAGCAAGTCCAAAATCTGCAAGTTTTATCTGCCCTCTGGTGGAAGTAAGACAAAATGAACAAGAAATTTTAAACTACTCTGAATTGATTGCACACATTCATATTCTAATCCTACAATTAATCAAAATACATTTCAGTACTATTAAGATCCAACTTCAAAAAATAAACTAACGAGATAATTTTACTACCTAGTATTTAATAAGTTACTGCTTTAAGTCTAAAATGTTCAAGAATTAAATCACATCATTTTAAATTTATATTTAATTTTATAGTTGTTAAAGGGGTTAGGTACACAGACCATCTACTAAAATTAGGAACAGGCATGCTTCACTGAAACTAATAACACTATCAATTATTATTATTATTATTTTTTTTTTTTCAAGAGTAGGTCTCACCATTTTTGCCTGTAGAACTGCAAGCTCACTTTGCCTGGAGTACCACAGATTCAAACAATCCCCAGCCTCAGTTTCCCAGGTAGCTGGGATTACAGGCATGCACCACCACACCCAGTTATATTTTTGGGACTAGGTCTCGCTATATGCCCCTGGGAGGACTCAAACCGTGATCCCTTGGCCCAGGCCACAGCTTCCTAGACTGCCACTTACAGGCATGCACCACCATGCCATGCCCAGCCAACACAATTAATTATGGAGTTCAGAGTTCAGGTTATACTACTGATAAATTATTTTAAATAGGTTTTAAATACATTTGTATGCATGCATGATTGTATATACATTGTAAGAGATGTGACCACAAGAAGTCACTTTGAAGCTTTAATGACTAGTACCTAAAGTAGTTTGAACAATGAAAATAAATTTTAAATTCTTTCACAGAATCACAGTAAAATTATGTAACATTAATTTAAAATATATAATCAATCATACCTATTATTTAGAAGAATATTTGAGCATTTAATATCTCTATGCAAAAAGTTCTTCTTATGACAATAATCCAGACCTTCCATGAGTTGTCTCATAAAGGATTTTATATGATTTTCATTAAAATGAACCAAGCCTGATTCCAGTAGTCCCATCAGGTCATGGTCCATATATTCAAACACCAGATAAAATGCACCTAAAAACAAGAATGATTAATACATTAAAGATATTTATTGTTATAGTCTTTTTAAATATGTAAAAAAAATTTTAAATGCTAGAAAAAAAATTTATCCTTGAAAATAGTGATATTCTTGTGTTTGGCTTTGAATTTAATATCAATACACTGCAAGGAAACATCCAACCCAGTTTTCTTTCCCTGAAGAAAACAGCTGTAATATAAAATTGATCTTGCTGATTTATACAATGCAGAATTTGTGTGATTCAACTATTTTACATATTGAACAAACAGCGTCTCAAAAGACACTAATTAACACTAGTTGCATTCATGACAGAAAACAAAGGTGTTAAAGGAGTTGTTCTTCCTTAAAATTTATTTTGGTCTAGGCTGAACTTTAGAGGGTTTCTATTAGGCCTTCAAGTAAACATATAGTTTCTATTTATATAGCTCTAGAGCATTTGAAAGCATACAAATTAAATTTTATTTTATAAAAACAGCCTAATTCTGCTACCATAACCTAAAATTTTACACAGTACATAAATATCAAGTGTACTGAATGAGATTCAAAAATCCTAGATAAAATTGACACAAACTGAATCCAAAACTATACTGAGAAATATCACCAGCAAACAGTTCAATTTAGCAACAGAAGAAAGGAAAAGTCAGTATAAAACAGCGCACCTATCCAAAGGGAAAAACTATTAATACATATAAAAAAATGAAGTTTGCAATCGGTTCCTATTTAAAAACAGAGCAGAAATCTTGCATCAAGCTTACTACAGGCATATTTTTTTCTTGAAAGCTTTTAATGCTACCTTTCCAAAACCACCAACCAGTATCATATTTAATAATAAAGTGTCAGGTGTTGTGCACAAGGCAAAAATGTTCATTACTAATTGTTCACGAAGTTAGTGAACAAAATTAAAGACAAGGTATAAATATTGAAAGTGACAAAAAATGTAATTATTGGTAGATAAGATGGCTGACTGTCCTAGAAAATTTGAACAAATAAAAAGACAATGGCTATGTTAGAGAAGATCACAAATTTTAAAAAATTCATATATACTAGCAACAATTAGAAAATAAAATTTAATGATTTTCAAAATTTTGTCCACAAAAACAAAGCATACTACAAATGACTAGGAATAAACATTAATAAGAATTTACACAAATTCACTAAGAAAAATCAAATCAAATATTAGGTAATTTTAAGTTACTTTAATAAAAGGACCAATTTATTTTTCCTTCATCTATTGTAGCTTTGGCTTTGTATCTTCTTGAAAGTTCAACTTTTCTGACATAGTAGTAATGGGGTTTTTCAAAGATTTAGCCATAAACATGTTCACTAATTGTACTTATAAACAAAACATTGCAAATGAAAGAAACAACAAACAAGATGGCCATTATGCTACACCTGTACCATACCATGCACTATGAAAAATATTGTAGAGGTACCAAACTGATGCAGAATGTATAGATGACAATGCTCTATTAGCTAGATATCTGAAACATTTTTCTCATTTCAATGATATTAAGTATAACACAGTCCAATACAGTAGTCCCAGTCACAAGTGCTAGAAGTGTAAAACAAACACTAAAGTCTTGAATATGTTTGGGGACAAAATATATAAAATGTCAATAATTTGTCATATTGATTACATATGAAGTGTTAGATATGTTGGATTACATAAAAGCTATTGTTAAAATTAAGACTGATTTTAAAGAGACTAACATTTATTATAATGCATACTATTTTCATCAGAGAGACCTGGATAAGTAGAGTAATTAAAGCAGGAGAGTTAAAAGTATACAGGCATGAGTTCTGGTGTCTGAATAGACATTCAATGAAAAAAATATATATAAAAAACCCCACATCTAGAAACAGCAGAAATACACAGTAATTATTAATGTAATTATCAGATTGTAGATAATTTTGGAGACAGCATTTATAATAAATTGATGCGGGCATACATTCTTGACAAAAAGCACCAACATGATAAATTTTTCCTAAGTTAATTTATAAATTAAATGTAAGCTCACTTTCAAAACAAGACTTTTCCTCCTACAATTAGACTAGTTGATGTTATATGCACATGAAAATAAAAAGCTAACCAAAATAGCAACAAAAGCACCTAAAAGAGAAAAGGAGGAAGGCATTAAGGTCTATCTGATAAATATGGTATAATTTTTATAATTAAAAGTGTGATACTGGCAAATGAAATAAAAAATTATAAGACATATGCCAAGAACACACAGAACCTTAGTAAATTAAAAATGCTAAGGACAACATATTAATTCAAGAGGGGAAATGATAGACTCACTAATTAGCAAGGTTGGGACAAATGTATGGTCAGAAACAGATAAAACTAAGTCTATTCCAGCATAAATACCAGCACAAAAAGCAAATTAATCTGAACACAAAACTTAAAACCACAAAATTTAAAAAAAAAATAATGAATTCTCTGATAATCTCAGAGTGGGGTAAAACTTTGCTAAATAGAAATCAAACCAAGGCACAATTTAGTGTAAGACTAAAACGTGACTGTGCAAAAATAAAAATAGTATCTTGCATGACTAAAAACACTGCAAGTTTAGAAGTCTGTAACAAACTGGCAAAAATTCATTTCCAACTTACAGTCCAGCTAAATGAACAATACCTTTTCTAAACAATCTGTCAAAACTGGAAAAGGGAGGGAAAATCAAAGCAAAATGCATATAACAAATGTAAATTATTTAATTTTCTTTACAATGAAATTTATTTTTCAAACTAAAACTTCACCACAATAACAAATTAACAAGAGTCTGACATCAGAATCTATCAGCAAAGCTGATACATTGCTAGGCGGTCGGGAATCTACAGTTTAATTATATTAGCACTTACTTTTGATCTCATAATCAAAATTAGAGAGATCACTCCAAAAACTTCACTGACAAAAAATGTAAGATAATATAGTCAACAAATAGTAGTACAGGTTATTCAATACATCATTACTTTTAATTGCAAAAAACTGGAATCAATACAATTATCTATCAATAGGAAAAATCTATGGTATATTCACAAAAGGAGAGGATTATGTAAGCATGAAAAAGAGATGAGCTCTATCCACTGACACAGAGTGATCTACAGGATTAAAGAGTCAGGTGCAGTAGAGCACTTATTTAATATGTTACTTTTTTTTACTAAAGGGGGAGAGGCAAATACACAGAAAAGAAAAACTGAAAGGATGAACACTTGAAGATTTTCCCAAATAAAATAGAGAACAGGAAAAAACAAGAGGAATAAAAATGAGTCTATAATGAATGTACCCTGTTATACAGTTTACCATTTGAAACAATTACCTCATACATGATTAAAATAACATCATTAAATCAAAGGGGGTAAAAAAGTGATGCCCAAAAGAATGGAAACAAATGAGCCTGAATGTATATCAAATTGACTACATAGTTTGCACTAGTTATTTTGACTATATATCCTGAGGACAAAATGAACCACTAAGAAATCTTACACCATTTGGTATCTTTATTAGGTTAGTACTGTTACATTGAAATTATTAAGTTAAACTGTGAAAAATGACATACTAGAGTCACATTAAAATAAGGGGCAAAAATAATTCTACAGAAAAAAGTTACCATCCTCTTAAAACTCTAACTGAATCTTGAACTGTACCAAACTGCAGTTATTACAAGAAGTCAAAAAAAGAAAAAAAACTGTTTGATATGACTGATAAAGAAATTTCTACCTAATTTATTTTATGATCCCTCCAACTAGCCATTTTTGCCTTGTGACTCCACCTGACCATTAACTGCTTCATCCTCCTTTTCCTCCTCAACAAGCACCCTTCCTTTCCTCTTCAACATGGGTCCCTCCTCAGAACATGTTTTAGGTGCCTGGCTAAATCTATACCCAAAATTGCAATCCTCTGTCATTCTCAAATTCATTTTGGTTTGTCTGCTAAGTATGCAAAGCTGTTCTCTTACTAATAAACAATTATTAAAATTTTTGAAAAATTTTAAATTTTAAAATTAACAATTGGTTTTAGGACAATGTTAGTATCTTAGAAAATAAGCTTTCTAGTAAAACGAAAAGTATGAATGCTGTACTTTCCTTTTTAAGTTAAATCAGGAGTATCCAGTCTTCAAAATGGTTCCTGTGATTCTCAAATCCCAGTATTAGTGCCATCCAGTCATTATTGGATGGTCTAAGTGACAAAATATTGCAGAAGTGATTACATGACTAACCACCAAGACCAAATTATAAGAACATTACAACTTTTATCTTACTTTCTTGGTTCATTTGAATCCAGTCACCAACCTGTCACATTAGTCAACCAACTCTGCAAAATCCATCTGAAGAACTGAGACCTGTCACCAACAGTAGAACTGTAACTTGCAAGCCTTGTGAAGGAGTCACGTTGGAAGTAGATTGTCCAACCCAAATTAAGCTGTCAAAATTTTTAGTGACTACAGTCAATATTTCACTGCAACCTCATAGAAATCTTGAGGAAACCACTCAGTCAAGATGCTCCCAAATTCCTGTCCAAGAAACAGCAAAAGATAATGGCTTCTAACATCACCCCTATGTACAATTGCCAAGGAATTGAATTTGTCTCTAAATAAGCACCCAGCTATAAATACCATTTACAGAATTATACAGAAAACATAAAATCAAGCTGAACAACACTAAATGGAAGCATTTTGCCACATCCAAAATGCAACCTATTCTTCAATAAATAAATGGAATAAATTTCAAAAATTAAGACTACTACAAATTTTAAGAGGCTTAAGACAATAATCACATACAATATAGAGTTGTTTGCATCCAGATAGAAACAAAGTAATTATAAGAAAATATACTTTTGAGAGAACAGGGTAAAAGTAAGTATCAGATACTATAAAATCACTGCTGCTTATAGTTTTAGGCATGTACTTCTTTTTTGAAGGGGTCATTACTATTACTCCTAAGAACATTAAAATAATAAAGGAATACATTAACAGCTCTATGCCCATAAATCTGATAATCTAGACAAAGTAGACCAATACAATAAAAGACACATCTACCAAAATTCACATCATTCAGGTCTGTATCTATTAAAGAAAATGAGTAAGTACTAAAGCTTTTCAAACACCAAACCCAGCTATATCTAACGATCAATTCTGCCAAAAATTTAAGGAAGATATTAGACCAAATTTCTATTATCACTCAGAAAACACAAGGAGAAAGACTACTTCCTAACTCACGAAAATCATGATCTATAAAAGAAGAGATGGTCTTCTTAAAAAAGTAGCTGACCTTTAAAATTAAAAACTTCAGTTCTGCAAAAGACAGCACTCAGAGAATGAAAAGACAGGCATCAGACTGGGAGAAAGTCTTCATAAAACATGTATCTGCCAATATATACACAGAAATTTTAATACTCAACAATTATTTTTAAAAGTCTGATTTAAAAATGTATAAAAGATGGGAACTGATAATTCACCAAAGAAAATATATAGATGGCACATAAGTGTATGAAAAGATTTTCAACGTCATGTTTCATTAGAGAATGGCAAATGAAAACAGTAATACTATATAGACCCATTAAAATAGCAAACATCGAAAACACTGACAACAACCAGATTCTATTAAGAACATGGAGTATGAATTCATTCATTGTTTGCAGGAATATAAAATAATATAGTTGGAAGTTTCTTACAAAACCAAACAGACTCTTATTGTATGATCCTGCATTTGAGTTCCTTGATATATGTCCAAAAGAATTGAAATTTTTATGTTCGCACAAAATGAGTATTTGCATATAAGTATTATTGCAACTTTATTCATATTCATCAAAACCTGAAAGCAACTAAGATGTGCTTCAGTACATGAATGGATAAATGGTAGTATATCCACAAATGGAATATTTATCAGCCCTTAAAAAAATGAACTATTAAGCAATGAAAATCCATGGTGCAACATTAAATACATATTACTAAATGAAAAAGCCACAGAAGTCAATCCTATATGCTGTATTTTCAATTATATGACATTCTGGTAAGGTAAAATTATGTGGGTATTTTTTAAAAGTCAGCAACTGCCAGTATCTCAAGAGGTGGGAACGAACTCCCATGGGAACATGGGCTTTTTAAGATAATGAAAATATTCTGTGTGCATTCTGCATTAAAAGAACCAGCTGTGAAGACTAGGTTGAACAGAAACCAAGAAAAAAATAGGAAATTAACTCTTTAATATACATATTTGCATAATTTCAAACACTATGGTAAACTCATTTACTTGATACTTCTTATAAACTTATTTTCAAAAGGAAAATATTAAAGAATTTTGTGTAAACAGTGCTTAAAGTGTAGGCTATTTTAAATTCAGTAAAAAGATGATCACAATAGACTCTTAGTCCTAATCAGAGATAACAAGATACCATGAGGACAAGAAAAATAAATTACTGTTACTTACATTTTTATCTCCTCTGTTAAAAAGACAGTAGTCATTACTATTCACTGTAAGTGAAACCCTCAGAGTAGCTGCACCACCAAAAGTCAACTAAAGGCCTGAGGCCTAGAAATCACCATTAATTAATTAGTCAAGCCCTCCCATCAACTCCAAAACATTCTATTTGCATTTAAGATTACAGGCTATTTTAAGATAGGATTCTATTAATACATACCTCTTAATTTCACACAAACGGATTATTTCTATCATCCACTGCATACTAGCTTGGCGAAAAAATGGTAATTTAACAATCTTTTACACAGTCCACTTTGTTTTTGGTATGGAAAAAAAAGCTTTCAAAAATCCAATGACAACTTTAGGCTCCCCCTTCATTTCACAGTGCTCCTTTCAAAGTGGTCACTGTAGCAGTAACTCCTTCGTATTCTCAGGGTCAGGATATCATGTTTTACAGGTAATAGGACCTCATTCTACACATGAAAACTTAGAAGTCTCAACTTTGAAGTCAGGAGAACTATAAAGTTTCCAACTGACTGAATCTGAGTGGCCTGAAGTGTAAAGGTCTCCAGAGCTACGTGAAATGAAAGTAACTTTAAGGTAATTTCTCAAAGAGATAAATAAAAGCCTAAGGATATTACAGGAAGTAGGGCAAACTGGTGGTAGGACACAAGGAAACATATCAAATATAATACCCACCAAAAATAAGAGCCAGTGTCAAGCTATATTCTTGAACTATGCTGTTCACTGAGAAGGCAATCCATAAGGAGGAAGGAAATGTGGATGAAGGAAATGTGGCTAGACCTACAGAGATGAGATGCACTGTAGATTTTCAAGATTTAGTACAAAAAAAGTGTAAAGCATATGAGTAACTTTAAAATATGTATTACATGCTGAAATATTTTTGGGTATTTTACTTAAAATATCAAAAGTAACTGATGAGAATATACTATTTAAAATAAGTTGCAAAGCAGTATGGGAGAATACAAGAAGAAAAATAAATAATAAATTCATTGGGACACTGATTTATGTGAAAGGAAATTAAATTTTCTACTTGTTACCAATTCCAAATGTTTCACTCATGACCAAAACAATATGAAAAGGTAAAATCACTGCTTAAACAATTTATAATAATGTGTTTTTAAATTCTTACATTAAGATTATTTATAATGAGAAAAAGATTTTCAAAAAAAAAGATATGAAAGAACAGTTTTCAATTATTCATTCTTGAAATGATCTAGATTCTACTTTCTGTTCAATACTGAAAAAAATCTGTGATTACTGGAAGTAGATAACAAGAAATAGTCATGTTGAATGTGGACTAAAAATAGTACATTCTAGTTACAAATCTTAAACATTTAATTATGTATTTTATGAATGTTTATACTATGTCAATTAGTTTAGAATTTTACTTTTACGAGACTTTAATCCAACAAAACAGTCAACAGAAGTGCTATCCAGAAAGAAGATACCTGATTAGAAAAATAGGAAGAGAGAGTTAAGCTGAGATTTACAGCAAGGTCAGGAGCAAATAGGCAATAGGAGAAGGAACATGTCCGTATGAAATAACTTTGTAGACTGGGTATGGTGGTGAGTGCCTTTAATTGCAGCCTATGGAGTGAGGCCAACGCTAGGAATCACTTGAGTCCACAGGTTCGAGATTCACCCGGGGCAACATAGCGAGAGCTAGTCTCAAAAAATAGCTGGTCGTGGTGGCAAATGCTGTAATTCTAGCTACCTGGGCGGCTAAGGGTGGGGATCACTTAAGTATGTGGTCCGGGCAACAAAGCAAGACCTAGTCTCAAAAAAAGAGAAAGAAGAGAAAAAAAAAAAGAAAGACTGTGAACACAGTGTCTAGAGAATACCTGCAGCTATATGGCGCTCTTATCTGGGAATCTATTATAAAATGAAAGAGACAATGAGAGTCTCTAGGAATAAGAGATCACCAAGGCTATAATCCTAGGGAACAAGAACATTTGAGGGTTAAGAAAAGAGCTCGCCAATTTTGACTTTTAGTCAAAATTTAAGATTAGGACTAAAAGGAAACAATCAGTGAAGGAAGAAAGCAAATCTGACTAGAGCTTTTTTGGAATTCAGAAAAGACATTTAAGAATCAAATCAACACAGTAAGTGTTGTCTGAAAAAGAAAAAAAACAAGAAGTTACTACTGGCTTGGCAAGAGATTTTAGTGACCCTATGTTTATAAAATGGTAGGAAAATCCAGACCAACTACAGTGGGCAAAAAAGTGAGGAACTACAGAACCCAGGGACTGTTGACTCTTCCAAAAATGTCTGGCAACAAAGGAAAGGATAACAAAGTAATGGAGTCATAAGTAACTTCAGTGAGAGACAGATTTCTTTTTTTTTTTTTTTAAGATATGACTTGAATAGGTTTACTCCTAAAAGGAGCCCGTGGGGCCAGGGACTTGAAAGAATCAACTGTATGCAAGAAGAAATACTACTTCATCTGAGATAAAATGAAATGAGTACAGTGAGGTAAATACTTGGAAAGTTAGAATTCAGTTGAGAGTGAATTTTCAACAGATAAGTGTGAATTTCTCTGTAGAGAAGGAAGTAATGGCTTCTCTTAAGAGAACAGGAATCTCAGCTTTGTAAAACAGAAGATTGCTGTCTATGAAATGTCCTATGGCTCTGATGTCTGGCTTAACAGACCATAAAGCTGAGGGAAAAAATAACCTACACAATTGCATAATTTTTCGCAAGCAGGTACAGTATAAAAGAATGATAATCTAAAGTTGAAGGTTAGGGCAGGTAAAACAAACAAATATCAAGAAATATAAATTTCCTGGAGAGTTCAAGTATCTCTCATTCATGAAAATATACCATCAAAAGTAAAGTGTAAGTTGTATTATTATTTATTTCTCAAATTTGATATCAGAAATAACCAAGGAAGATAATTTAACGAAAATGATTTAACAGCTCTAACTATAAAACCAAGAGCTGCAAGAATTATTGCTTTTTATGAGAAAATGAGCAAAAATAAAAAACTAAATATTAGTAATGTGTAAATTTTTCAGGATATTGATATGAAACTCAAAAAACACTTCTATCCAAAATCTGCAAGGGTACTTTGAAAGCAAAAACATTTCTTCCTGTGGCCATCTTCGTCTCTAAACTTTAATTGCTAGAAAATACGTCCAGTTTTAACAGGAGGAAGTGAATTAGTCTAACATCAGAGTCCCAAGTTGTACAATATTACTAAAGATAGAGGCATTCCTCTGCTCTTTTGACCCTGTGTACCGTTCAAGTTGGAGCAGAGAAAAGGAACTTTCCCCCCACAGTTCCGTTAACCCTATCCCAGCTCTTAAGATAAAGTCCTTGTTCAAAAGTCCTTGCTCAATAGAGTAGAGGGCCATGTCTATCCAACTTAATCCTTATCCCTAGCACCTAGAATAATGCATAGAATGAAACAGGAGCTCAACAAATACTTAGTAGGCAATTTCTTCTAAAGGTTTCAGGCATCTTATTTCAGCATTTTTACTTACTTAAAAAGTTGTACTTATAACTCTGCATTTCCCACAGTACAAAGAAACAGAAAAAAATGTGTGAGGGTATGGGTCAAAGTATGAGCATCAATAGAGGACCTTTCTCATTGGTATTAGTGGGAGAGAAACTAAAAAGGAATGCATGCATGTATGCCATATATCACAGGAATCTGTAGTTGACAATGATGGTAGCAATAATAATTAAAAAAGAAAATCAGATCAATTACTAAAATGGCACACAAAAGAGGTTTGGTGATTGGATTGTGCCAGTATAAATAAAATTCCTCAAATCCATAAGTGTCTACACCTAAAAGAGGTTCAAAGAAAACTTTAGCCCTCTCAGATTCAAACTAAAAACTTGACATCAGGTGGGTCTTCACAAATCCCCATTCGTAATTTCAGGCTTCCAAGGTCACCACCAAAGATAGTGGGCTGATAAGTAAATGTGCTCCCACTAAATAAAAGGTGGTAAGTGAAGAAAGAACAGAAATTCATTTAATGCCACCACAAATGGGAGCTGGAGTGAACAAGTATGTGTATGACCCCAAATTTTGAATATTTAATGAAATTTACATAAACTGTAAATTTCAGTTTTATGCATATTAAAATCAAACTAAACTGAGTGTTAAAAAATCTGTTTAGTCAGTATTTTTCTTATATGAGGAATTTTTTGTATTAGAGTATTCTGATTTTTTCTAAATCTCATTTCATTATCTGTTCCTCAGATATTCTGTGAAGAGTACATGAGTTAATAATTGCAAAGAGTTTAGGCTAGGGTCTGGTCAGCAGTAAACATTATTTAAATTAAACATTCATGTTTTGGATTTGTTAGGTGCTTCTTGTTTGTTTGTAATTGAGATAATACTGGTTTATAACACTATGTATTTTGGGGTAGAGGTTCACCTTTCTTCCATTAGAATTCCTCTAAGCTTGACTACCACTACCTATCCTCATCAAGTAACCTCAGTTCTGTTGCCCATGCTCAAGGGTTTGTTTTGTTTTGTCTGTTCATTTGCTTTGTTTCTTTATATTCCACATGAGTAATATCCAGTATGTATTTCTCTGATTTATTTCACTCAGCATAATCCCCAACTTCCATCTATCCATCCATCCACATTGCCACATGTTTAAGCTTCCATCTTTAAAAATAGCTGAGTAGCATGTCATTGTGTATGCATGCCATGTCTTTTTTATGCAATCATTTGCTCAAGGGCACTTAGGCTGTTTTCATACTTTGGCTAATAGTACTGCAATAAAGTCAGCGATGCCATATTCCTTCAAATTAGTTTTATTTTCATATGCTTTGGATAGATCCCAAGAAGCAGAGTTGCTGGATCGTATGAGAGATCTACTTTTATTTTCTGGGTAAATGCTGTTTTCTATGTACCAATTTCCATTCCCACCACCAGAATCCAAGGATTTCTTTTTCTCCACTCACCAACACTGCTTTCTAATCTTTTTCATGCAGACCATTCTCACAAGTGTTAGGTGGTATTTCAATGTGGTTTTGATTTGCATTTCCCTAATTAACAAGTGGTGATGAGCATTTTCTTTCATGTGTCTGTTGAACATCCATGTATCTTTTTTGGAGAAGTATCAATTCAGGTCTTCTGCCTATGTTTTGATTTGGGTTCATTCTGTTAACGTTAAGTTTTGTGAGTTCTTTTATATAACTTGGCGCTCTTACTGAATATATGATGTGTAGATGTCTTCTGTAGGATGTAGGATAGTTTCTTTCACTCTGCAGAAGTATTTTAGTTCAATGATGTCCCATTTGTTTATGTTTGCTTTTGTTTTCTTTGCTGTTCAAATCACGGCCCCAAGACATCTACAAGGCCACTGTCATGAAGCACATCACCTATGTTTTCGTCCATATATTTTATGGTTTGAGGTATTAAATCTAAGTTTCTAATGCCCTTTGAATTAATTCTTAGGTATACTGTTAGAGATCCAGTTTCATTCTTTTGCATGTTACTGTCCAGTTTTCCCAACACAAGTTGTAGATGACTTTCCTTTCTCCACTCTAAGCTCCTGCTTTTTTTTTTTTTTAGACTAGGTCTCGCTATTTTTGCCTGTGGAACTGCAGACTCACATTCCCGGGGTACCACAGACTCAAGCAATCCTCAGCCTCAACTTCCCAGGTAGCTGGGATGACAGGCACGTGCCACTACACCCAGCTATTTTTTTGGGACTAGGTCTTGCTATGTGCCCCTGGTGGAACTTAAACCGCAATCCCTGGCCCCAGACACGGCTTCCTAGGCTGCCACTTAGAGGCATGTGCCACCATGCCAGGTTAGCTCCTGGCTTTTTTATATCAGCCTTTTTATGTATTTTATGTATTCTATTTTATTTTATGTATTTAAACTTAAACTTTAAACTTTAAATTTCAACATATGATTCTAACTCTTTCTTTGTGACTTAAAGAAAGAAGTTACTCTTAAGGTTTTAGTCTATTTCCTTAAAAAGCATATTTATTATGTTTTATTCAACAAAACAAAAGTATCTTCCTATAGTCAACAGATAATTCAACCACGACAATAAAAGGTTTATTTGGTTATACTACAACATACTACAATATGTCTTATAAATATTTTTCTCTTATTTCAACTCAGTAAGTACTAAGCACTAATATAAGAAACACAAGGAAACCAAATGTCCAGATGATCTCTATGTAAATCATTCAAAAATGTACATTGTACATGTATGTAAAATACATATTTTAAAAAATACATGTAAAATTAATATAAATATACTTTGTAAAAACTGTACTTTAAGTACAGTTTTTTTTTAATAAAAGAAAACACATCTTAATTTTCAAAGAACATAAAGGCATCAAAGGACATAATAGAGAAATATAAGTGGCCTCTAAAATAAAAAACTGGACAACATGCGGTTAATGAAAAGTTATTAAAAATAACATTTTTTTGCCTATCAAATTGCCTAAGAAGAAATAAAATTACAAATGCTGGTTAAAACAGACTGTACTATTTTTTTAAAGAAAAGCAAAAGCTAATATTTTGGTTCCTTGGTATAGTATTTGAAACCAAGCATAAGCTTTTCCAGTCTCATCTTCTATAACAACCAGGAAGCTAGCTACTTTTTTTTTCTCATTAAGTAAATTAGATTTGTTAAATAGCTGTTATTAGCATCTGCTTTTCTGTATTCATTAAAATAAACAATAACTCCATCTTTCTTCCACCCACTGATAACCACCATTCTAGATATTTTCTATGGTATGACTATCTATGTCAGATACCTTGGATAAGCAAAATCACACAAATAACTTGAGACAAGGATCAGATGTTATT
This sequence comes from Uropsilus gracilis, assembly GCA_004024945.1. Classification (NCBI taxonomy): domain Eukaryota; kingdom Metazoa; phylum Chordata; class Mammalia; order Eulipotyphla; family Talpidae; genus Uropsilus; species Uropsilus gracilis. The sequence continues at coordinate 58,406 of PVHY01005557.1, forward strand.
TTTTTTTACATATTCCCAGTACTCAATACAACTCTGATGCAATGATGGTTAATGTTCTATAGCTACAATACCCAAAATGTTGCCAAGTAGTCACTTTTAAGTACAGATCACTTGAAATATAGCTAATGCAAATAAACTTTTAATTTTAATTTAGACATAAACAACTATATTGCCTTGTGGCTACTGTATTGCCTAGCCCATGTCTACACCCTTACACGTTTTTAGAATACACAATTGTGGGAAGAACGAACAAATCAATAATGCTTTTTCACAAAACTTATGTGAAACAAGTATGAAAATATATGAAACAATTCCAAATTCAGGGAATGAACTCAGAATTTTAAGAAAATGAGAGGGAAGGTAATTTTGAAGCAAGGTAATTTTTAGGAGAGATGCCAATCTTTCACAGTCTCATAAAACAAATTATTATGACAGGTATGATATAGGCTATCCTTCTCTATCCAAACCAAACGCACCACAACAGTCTACCTATTCCACAGAACATTTCCACTCTTATATTTGATTAATTTATTTAGTGCTTCAAAAGTTAACAATAACTGTGCGCAGTACTATGAATACGAAGTAGAATAAAATTCAGACCCTTCCCCATAAAGACCTTTAATGGACATGAAATTTAAAAAAATGACATGATGAAACACAGAAACTGTTCACTCACAAACTATTGACACCTGAAAGTTTTTCTCTAGACCATATAATGACACTTTGTCACAAGAATTAGTAAAATACTGCTTGCTTCATTTTTAGAGAAATTCCAAATTCAAAGATACTGAGATTTCCTTAATAAACAAATATTAATAGTACTAATGTACAGTATAAAAGTCAACTTAATTCTTGCTTAGAAATTATAATTATTGCTTTTGGTTATCTAGAAAGTCATGCCAACGAAGTCAACTTTAAATACAATTTTGCTGGAGTGATATCATTTTTTCACTGTTTGATGTTTTGATATCTGATGTTTAATATCCAGACAACAAGATACATTCTGAGTGGAAAGTGATAATTCATATTTTCATTTTATACCGTATATATTTACAAAACAAGGTCTTTTCTACCCAGCGAATTACAAACTGCATCAAAAATCTTAATCTAATATTACTAAACTAATTCGGACAGTATTTTCTTTACATTCATTATCTTCAGTGGACAGAAGAGCAAAGCTAAGATTCTGTTGAAAAATAATTCATACTCTCAAAAGACTTTACGAACAATGAAATATAAGCAAAAGTGAATGTACTAAAACTAACATGTAACTGAACCTCACTCTCCCTCTCTACTTAAAAGATCAGGGGCTATAGGAAATACTTTCTTTTGGAATAAAAAGTCCACTGTGCTAAAAATAAAAAGATTGAGAAATACACAAAAGGTTCTAACACCCCCTTTAAAGTTATTAAAAACAAAAAGGATGACTTAAAGATGAAGAATGAGTTAAGAACAATTCCCTCCCCTCCATTCCCCAATTATTTAAGAAAAAGATTCTACAGCATCTTTGAGTATCTACACAAAACTAAACCCATGACTTGGTGATACTACATAACTGTTTGCTTAAGAATAACTTCTTTTTAAGGCCAAGTAACATTTTGTTATTAGTTTTTCTCATTTTTAGGCAGTCAAGTTAAAAAAATTTATAGCATTATTTTTATATTGTCAATGATGTGTTACAATGCACATATTATTTTTGTGTAAGTTTATAATTTTTCTTGATTTTTTATTTCAAGTACATATTAAAATTTTATAAATTCTAATATACAATACTAAAGTTCCCATATTGTCTTTCTGCTTCAACATGGCAACCACAATTGTAATAAAATCACACAACTAGCATAGTCAGGACTAGAATCAAAGGATTCTTTTTACCAAATCATGCTGTCCATCATATCCCCATCAAAACTAACATTTATTTAGGAAAGACTGTATTATCAGTTCTTAATTATTAATATGGTTATTACCAAGATGAATAGGAAAAAAAATTTGGTAAGGATATAGAGGAACGGAAACCCTTATCCACTGTTAGTGAAAATGTAATATGGTACACAGTCATTATGGAAAACAGTATACAGGTTCTCCAAAAATTAAAAACTGAACTACTATGTGATGATCCAGTAATTCAACTTCTAGATACTTATTCAAAAGAACTGAAAAGACTAGCTCAAAAAGACACCTATATTCCCATACTTAAAGCAGCATTATTTACAATGGAAGTAACGTAAAACTTAAAGATGAATGGATAAAGAAAATGTGGCTGGAATGGAATATTATTCAACCATAAAAAATCTTGCTATTTGTGACAACTTTGAGGGCATTATGCTAAGTTAGAAAAAGAGAAATACCATATATGTGAAGTTGAAAAAGAAACACAAAAACCAAACTCACAAGAGAACAGACTGGTTGTTGCCAGAGATGGGGACTGGGGCTGGCAAAATGTGTGAAGGTAGTCAAAAGGTTCAACTTCCAGTTATAAAATAAGTCATGATAAAATAAGTCATGAGGATGTAAAGTAAACATAGTGACTACATGTTACTATATTGTATATATGAAAGTTACCAAAGATTTATCACTATATGATCATAAATGTTAACTATATTTATTGTGGTGATCATTACAGATAGATCGATGATAGATAGATAGATAGATAGATAGATAGATAGATAGATAGATAGACAGACAGACAGACAGACAGACAGACAGACAGACAGATAGATAGACAGACAGACAGACAGGTAGATGGATGGATGGACGGACGGACAGACGGACGGACGATACTTTCCTATTTATCATGACTCATTACAAACAGGACTATGGTGGGGAAAATGAAGACAAGAGTACAAATACATGAAAATGTGTCATCAGTAAAATAGAGGCAGGTATTGTGAAGGAATCAAAATAAAACAAAAGAAAAAACAAAGGATGCAAGAAATTTATCATCTGAAAGGGAAAATAAATATTGACTTTAAAAACAGAAGGAACTAAGGATATACTCTTTGGAGGCAGCAGTCTTTTAAAAGATGTTAAAAGTGTGAACAAGATTATAATAAACTCATTTATTCAGTAGTTATTTTATTCAGTAGTTATTTTAGCACATTCTATGGCAGAAGGTATAACAAAGAATTATAAAGGTATGGTTTCCACCCTCCAGTGAAGAAACAAATAAGTAACAAATCAATATAATTATCCTGGAAAAAGTTATGCATAGAAAGATTAGGAGTCTCAAGCCAGGCACCATGGCTCGTGCCTGTAAACTTCAGGCTATGAAGCGGCCGGGGCTAGGGATCGCAGTTCGAGTCCCACCTGGGGCCTGTAGCGAGACCTAGTTCCAAAAACACAGCTGGGCGTGGTGGCACACGCTTGTAATCCCAGATACCTGGGAAGCTGAGGCTGGGGATTGCTTGAGTCTGTGGCCCCTGGGCAACGAGCTTGCGGTTCCATGGGCAAAAATAGTGAGACCTAGTCTCAAAAAAAAAAAAAAGAAAGATTAGGAGTCCCAAATCAGGCATGTCTGTGTCTGTGTGATGACCAGTCACATAAAGCCTCATTAACTAATAAACCAACTTTCAAACTGACACTTAGAGGATAAGAAGCCAACTTTTCAAATCATATGTATATGTGTGCATATGCATGCTGGAGGTAGACTTAAGCTCAATAAAGCAACATGTAAGGGCTTTAAGGCAAATTCCTGTTGATAGATGGTGAATGGTGACTGGAAATCTAGTGATGAACGTGGTGTGACATACAGTTGGTGAATTGAGAAACTGCATACCTCAAACCTACAGTGTCGTAAATTAATGTTACCTCTATGATGGCTGTCCCTTTGAGGATCTGCTCTTCCAAAACATACGGCGGAGTCATGCCCCCAAAGCCAAAGACCTAAAGCATGACTGAAGGAGCAACAGAATGTGGCACAAACTGCGGAGATGAGACCTAAGACCAAAGATGCTCCAAAAGCAGTACAGGAATGATAAAAAGCACGTTCTACCAAGTCCCGGGAAATTGCACCCTCACCAAGGATGGAGGAAATGGATCAAGAAAAAAAAAAAAAAAAGACTAAAGGGCTAAACATGGACAAACAACAAAAAGAAAGGAGGCAAAGTGACCAGGGGAAATGTGATGTGGGGGGGTATTTCCATGGGGATTAACAGTTAATACAATCATATATTGTAAAATATGCAAAAAATTTTTTTTAATTATTAAAAAAAAAGAGAAGTCTTAAAGACAGAGAACTGTATACTGGCATATCTGGTGATGCAAAATAAAATTTATTGACAAACAGAAAAATAGCATAGATGGGGTTGGAGATATAGATACATTTAGGACATGATCCCATACAGCAAAAAAAAAAAAACAAAAACAACTAAGAGGTTCAGGATACGTTGCAAGAAAAGCAAATACAATAATTTGGTTAATGATAAATAACATTTGCACACTATCCTTTTATAAAAAAATCTTACTTTAATTCTTACTACAGAATAAGTGAATTAATGTTTCCCTGCAACGGATAAAGAAATAACAGGGTCACAAAAGCTAAAGGCCTTGCTAATTAAAGTCATATTGCTTCTAAGTATCAAATCCAGACACTGTAACCCAAGACAAACCAGTATCCTTCCCATTACATAACAAGTAATACTGAAACATCTATATAAATTAATTAAAAAAAAAAAAAACCCAAGTATTAAAAAAAAAAGTTAAAAACAAATGAGATTAAAGGTCAGGATAAGGAATATGGAGCTTATTATGGACAAAAAAACTGTAGGAAGGTGCATCAATTATAAAGATATTACATGCATATTTATTTATTACTTCTGCCTAACTGAATCACAAATCCCAATCTGTGCCACTTTACCGAGCCGAATCTCATCAGCTAAAATTATCAAACCAACTACACCTTATCATTACATTTATAACTCAAATAAAAGAGAAAACAAAAGGAAATGTGACCAAGAATCATGACTATAAAGATGATTCTGATTCTCCATTACACACACCAAATTCTTTGAAACAAAATCCCAAAATCCCTTCATGCAAAATAATTACCATATATTAACAGCCATCATTTATACACTGTATTCCCCAGAATAAGATGTGTGGTTGTATATGTGTATATACGTGTGAAGGTAGAAGACTATGTTCAATCACAATATATCTTCTATAAAATTTGTTTTATATCATTTTAGTTTGCAAAAAGAATTCTCCTCATTGAAAACCAAGAGTTATGAAGGAGTCATTTGGCTTCAAACTCTTAAAAGATCTAAAACCCTGTGAAGGTAGAATTCTTTCACACAACTAATTTCTTTTCTGCTTTTCTGCTAAAAACTAATCATAAGCCATTATAGTTTATTAAAGCAACTTCAAGTAAGATTATCATCTGTACATGTTAATATACATGTTACAAAATAATATACATGCATATCATAAAATTTCCTTGTATGTTATACAACTTTACAACATTAAGTACACACTGGGTGTGTGTGTTCTAATATTACTATAAACTATTTTCAGTCACTAAAATATAGATTACTATAAACTATTTTCAATCACTAAAAGATAAAGACTAAAAATTATACACCAATGCTCAAAAAAATAGTATATAATACTGGTAAATATGTTTTGATGTTTACTAAGGGGGCTAAAAGACCACTAAAATAAGTAAAATATTCCTCAGTTCAATTATATTTAAAAATAATTTGATACAAAGTCAGTAGTTTTATAGGCCTAATAATTAAATTAACTAGATATTAATTTAATTAATAATTAAACAAAATCTGCAAGTTAGCAACACCATGTATTTGGAAAACTTTTTTTTTTAAAAAAAAGTACACATACCTTTATCCTTCTTAAAATCCAAAGCATCTTCCTTGTCAGTCACTATTTCCTTCATATTGATAATACTCTGGTGGGTAAGCTGCCGTAAAATTTTAATTTCTCGAATTGCTGTAATTGGAAAGCCTTCCTTTTCATTATCTAGACGTACTTTTTTTAAGGCCACCATTTCTCCTATTAGGAGAGTAAATAAAATCAATTACCAGCTCACAAAATCAAATAACAGTTTTCTAATTTTAAATTTATTCTAATTATAATTACTACCTACTGAAATTAAAACCCACAAAACACTTAAGTTACCAACATACCAGACTGCAAAGTTTATAGTTCAAGAAAGTAAGTCTTTGGCTACATAATAGGGTATTTGATCAAACTGTTATTTCATTCTCTCCAAGACATATTCAACTGAAAAATGCAAGATGACAAAGGAAATATACATTACACTGCCAGTTTTTTCAAGAGATGGAGGGAAGAATAAACATGTCCAATATGCTTATATAATTCATAAAATCTCTCTGAACTGATAAGAAAATCCTATGAACCGTGCAGGTGACAAATAATACTAAGATACATTAACCTATTCAAAGCTGCCTAGCTATCCAGTAATGAAAGTAGGATTCAAATTCTGGTTTAGTTGCCTCAAAAGTATGTGCTGTTCTCACTACACAGCTTCATAATTTAAATAAGATTTATATCACATAAAATGCAAATATTAAGTAAAACACAAATACTAGCATAAGAAAAAAGTCACTACAGTAAAAGATTTTTCATTTCACTTCTTTAGAGAAAAAAAGGAAATTTATAGTTACAAATTTTCTAAAGGAAGGATTTAACCATTTAGTCATTAAAATTTAATTCCTTTTTTATGGAAATCTATACTTAACCAATTCCTTAAAGTTTAAATTATAATTAATCTCTGTAATACACACATTATAAATATATTTCTATGGTATCTATAAGTACAACTACATTTAAGATAGATTTATATAATTATTATAATAGAAATAATTATCCAATGTTACAAGTGCCTTCAGGAGTTCCTACAGTATAGGTAGTACACCCTGTACTAGAATAGATGCCTCAACTAGCTGTGGCTAATCTATTGGTTAATTTCAAACAAAGAATTGTTAAGTGAAAATTAAACACTGGCTTTATACATTATTTAGTAAAATATATAGCCTCTGATAGTTTTTTCCTTCTTCTGTTGCAAGGTCTTTTAAAACTTTCGGGTTCCTAATTACATTCTAAGAGATTAAATTGCTAAATCTGACTTTCAAATAAAAGATACTTTCTACAGAAAAATATATTTGGACTAAATAAAAGTGTTATAGTAGTAATTCAATACGAATTTACTAAGAAAGACTAATTAAGATCAAGACATTTTATTCATCCTAAAAGAAAATCTAAATTCCATTCTACTAAACATCACACTAAAGAAATAAATTTAAATATATATGTATATATACCCAAACATGCACTCTTATCTACTTATGGATATATGAAAGTAAAATAAAATGAAACAAAAGCATGGTAAATTCTAATTTAGCTTTAAAAAAAAAAAAACTCCTAAAAACATATATTAATAAAAAACATATTTAAGTACATTCCACTGATCCAAAGGATGTGGCATTCTTACCAGTGTCTTTATCCCTGGCCTTGTAAACTTGTCCGTAGGTACCTTCTCCAATAATTCCAATGATATCAAATTTATCCACGCAGCGTTTTCCCCAGTCAATATCTTTTTCTTTGATTTCACCATAGCGAGGCCCACATATTCTATCAAATATAGTTCTGAAGTTTTTATATACAATCAAGCATAATAATTATCCACTTTCCTCCCTCATATCCCTTATTTCCCCCAATCTTCACATATCTGCAATCATGCAAACTAAAAAACAATGTGGCATAAGGCATGCTAAAGTTCGAGGTACCATTTCTCCATACTAACTCTTCTGTAGACTAGCTCGTAAAACTGAAAAAACAAAAAGTAAAGCTTATATGAAACCTGAGAAAATATATATTTCAAACTAACACATATAAAAGAGTCGAAGATCTCTAACCAATCTCCAGACTTTTTTTAATTGACAATCAAAAAACTGAAGTAATGAACACTACCCAAAATCTAATTATAAGGCTTACTTTCAAATTTAAACTTAAGCTAGATATAAAATCATCTTAAAATGAAAAACTCCAGAAAGATTTTTCATCTAAGGTAATACGAATTAAACTCTCAGGAATCCATGCCTTGAGAGTATGCATGTACATTGTGTGTCTGCACTGAACATATATTTGACATCCTTCAAAAAGGTAAGTAATTTTATAGTATTTTAAGATTTTGAAAGGTAACAGCAGTTCAAGTAAAGGAATGAAGCTTTGAATATTATAGTAAAAGAGAGACTACCTTGAAAGTTTTCTGCTTTCTATTTCATGCTAAAAAAATCACCTCACACTCACACTTTCAGTAGACACTACCTGAGTAGCAACTGTAAAATCAGATCTAACTCAAAGCCTTACACTTTACCTTGGTTAAATTTAAGTTAAAAAAAGTATTCTCCTTCTTTAATGAACAGATTTCAAGGAAAAGTTATCTCTAGGTACTTACTTGAAACTAATTTAGGATACATTTCAAACCCTCTTTCACTCTACCTCTTGCAAAATGAAGACTGTATTCACTTATCGAAGAAAAGGAAATAAAAGGAGACAGCAGCTTGTCTGTTTTTTTTTTTGGGGGGGGGGGTTTCCACTGAATACTAACTTCTGCCTTGTCTGATTTCAGCATTTCTGAGTTATTTAAATATCTTAATTATGGAAATATTCTTTAATACATATAATATCCCCAAGAAATTAATCTATTACAAGCTGTAAGAGAAAATTTAATTTAGTTTTATTTGGTCTTTTTGAATATGTATGCAAGCAATTATAAGTTTTTTCCAAAATTCTAATTTATCCATATACTTAAATTGAAAGAATACACTTTTTTTTTTTTAAACTTAATTTTATGTTTTAAGTTTATGATGATCCCAAAAATCACTCTGGTCAATTTAAAATCAAGGTAGAAAAGCAAGCACATACTTAGGTCTCCTTTTACTATGTAACTGTGTTGCTGTTTTCTTTTCCTCTGGACTCTTTGAGAGATCATCTCCTCCTGGTAGCTCAGGGGGCAGTGGTAAATCAGCAAGTAGACATCGCAGTTTCTTTTCTACTTCCTTTTTAACTGCTTTTACTGAAATATTTCCTCGGAAGCTAAAATGAAAGGAGTCAGAAAAAATGCCTCACATTTAAAGAACATGCAATGGAGTTAGTTTCCAGCTAAAACAATACACTATGCTCAACTGCAAAACAAAAAATTAAGGGGCAAAAATTGCTAAAAATTAAGGAAATCTGGAAAAATTTCATCTACTGAACCAATTATTAAAATAAATTGATTAAACATAACAAATAGACCACACTAATGTAGGGCTATTAATGAGAAAACTGGGAGTAGGCAATATAGGCAATACTGGGACTTTGTGATCCTACACTATTTATTTTATTATGAAAGAATAAATACGTTTATCCGAGTACCTACTTTATGCCATTGAGTTGTATGAATTCCTTTAAATGCCTTTTTTTTTTTTTGAGACCAAGTCTTGCTATTTTTGCCCATGGAACCCCGCAGGCTCACGTTGCCTGGGGTACCACAGACTCAAGAAATCCCCAGCCTCAGCTTCCCAGATCGCTGGGAATACAGGTGCACGCCACCACACCCAGCTATTTTTTGGGAATAGGTCTCGCTGTGTTGCCATGAGAGGGACTCAAACCGTGATCCCTAGTCCCAGCCACTTCATAGGCTGAAGCTTACAGGCACGAGTCACCGTGTCTGGCTTAAATGCTTTTTTACTATTACAAAATTATGAATAAGAAAATTAGATTTAGCAGTATAAATTAAAGTTCCTTATTTTTCTGCACTTAAAATTCACAAATGAGTGTTTTCCAAGACTGTTCATTTATTAAATAACACTACATAATAGAAAATTAATTATTACAGAGAAAGTCAGAGAGTAAATTAAACCAATAGTGAAATATCAGAGTATCTCTATTAACCCAGGACCAAAAAAATTTGAAGTGGCATTACTTGCAAATCTGTTTACTTGGGAACTGGGAATAAAAGAATCACTAAGGCCATGCTTTTCTACAGACAGTACTAAAAGATAAACAGTCACCTATTTGGCTGTCTCTAACTTACCTTGTATGTCTCAATTTATTCTCATGTCAATAACCATAATCATGTCAATTATTATCATCACTATCATTTGAATAATCCACAAGTCTAGTTAACGCCTATCATCATATATAGTTGTTCTGTTGGATCACTGTAATATTTCTGTAAATCCACAACAGTTCTAACAATGATGTACATTCAAAATGACATAAAGTAAGTAAAATGATAAATTATGCCTTAAAGACAATTAACTACGCTTAACAGGAAAATTCACTTGTTTGTAATTGCATTTGGTTTAATTTTGAAGAATAAAAACTTTGTTTTAAGTAGTAAGAAAAATCACATACCACTATTTATCTTGCTAGTTTAAATAAAACCACAACTACTTTTGTCCTTTTCTGGGTTAAGTTTTCTAAATCAGATTACCTATAAGTTTTCTAATTCATTTCTTTAAGGTTCCAGCTTACCAAAAAGGCAAAAACTTAAGCAAAGTTTTGTATTTCTTATGAAGACAGAAAGTACTTGGATTTTTAAAGTTTATCTTGACTTTTAACTGATTATTTTAAATTTCAAATGCTTCAAAAATTTGTTAGTTAATATGACATGCTGAAAGAAAACCTTATGATAATAAAATGTGCACTTCATATACTTTCCTATGGATACTGTAATGAAAATGTTTAGTGAGACAACTCTACTGTCAAAAATTACTAATGTAATCAATACAAATCATTTTAATTATCACTTGCATTTATGTTGAACATTAAGATTATTGTACAACAAACAGATCCTTTAATACCATCAAACAAAAACCATCAATGATCACAACAAAACTGTACCTTACCTTCACTTTGTGTTATTTATATTACACACTAGAGGGTCCTCTGACAAGGAAAATATACTCAAAAGGAAACTGGTTTTCAGTTTCACTTTTAAAGCAACAGTAACTATCACAGTCTATTTTTCAATGTTAATGTCCTTTCATTCAACAAATAGTGATTCTATACCTCTATCTGCTCTTTTATATGGGTAATTAAAAAGGCACTAGAAATTTAATAAAGACAGTAACAAATACAATATGATACAGTTCCTCTCAAAAAGAAGCTTAAATTTTTAGAAGACATATGTAAGCAGCAAAATAAACATCCATTCCTATGTAGTGTCATAGCTAAAAGACAGCTTAATCAGATCTGAAACATTAAAAGTTCCTTTCTGGGAAAGGAACTTGAATTCTGAAAATAACCTATATAATTTACATAGAAAACAGTAATCTTTAACATAACTATCTTCAGCAAAAACTTCTCATTTGTCTGAAGATTCAAAGCAATGTTTTGTTTTTTTGGTTTTTGGTGGGGGGGATAAAGGCCTTAATTTTACTTATAATTCAAAAATTTAAAGACTGCCTATATCCAAATATATCATTATATGGCCTATCAAATTTAGCAAGAGTACCACACTTAAACACTTACTGTTTTAATGCAATTTAACTGAGTGGTTATGAAATATCTTAGAATAAAGGCAAAAAACTGCCAAGAAATTTCTGAAGAATTAGCAAGTAGGATTTGCCCTACCATAGGTCAATTAATTTCTAAAATCCCAAATTTGAAGACTATCATAGTTGAAGACTATAGATTATCATCTCTCTAGTGTTTCATTAAGAAACTATCAATCATCAATATTTTTAAACAAGACTAAAATTCAGTTTGAAGGCTTTTAAAACAAATGAAATTTCTAGCAATATGAGGCCCAAATTCACGTAGAAAGCTGCACTGAAGTTGAAGCGAAAAAGCAGGGCTATTCACTAATCATTTACTACATCCCTTTGACTTTCACACTACCTGCCCGCCCCTATAATAGAAATTTGAATTTGAAACCCAACATACTATGTACCTAAAACTGTCAAAACAAAATGGTAATAGTAAAGAAATAGTAAATCTTTTCTTTTTTTTGAGATTAAGTCTCGCTGTTTTTGTGCATGGAACCACAGACTCAGGCTGAGATTACAGGCGCGCACCAGGCCCAGCTATAATTTTTGGGAACTAGGTCTCGCTATGTGCCCCTGGCAGAACCCGAGCTGTGATACCTGGCCCCAGTTGTGGCTTCCTAGGCTGCTGCTTACAGGCATGCACCACCATGCCCGGCCAGAAATAGCAAATCTTTAATGAGTCCAGAAACACAGCTTTTACCTATAAAAATGTTTATGTATGGCGTCACAAGACAATGAAATAGATTATTCAATAAATAAAGTTAATAGTGACTGGGTCTATTAGTTTCCAATATGATGGGGAAAGTAGTAATCAGATTACATCATTCTTCCTCATATAGCAATCCCAAACAAATTTCTGTATGATTTGAGTTAACCTTTTAGCTTTACAGATCCAGAAGTTTCAAAGGAAAAATAAAAGATCTGCCTACAAATAAAACAAAAATAATCAGCAATTAAATTTCAAAGACAAGGAACAGAAGGAAGATCTAACAAATCATTTAGAAAAAGGAAAACAAGCTTAAAGAAGTCAGCATAAGATATAAACAAGCAATTCACTGGAAAGCACAGAAAACAAATATTCAGAAAGAAACTACATCCCAATAATCACCAAAATGTAAAATAAAATAATTACATATTTAAAAGATTGTCCAAACTATCGAAATAGACAAATTCCAACATGACTGAAGCAATTTCATATATTTGGGTACATAAGCTGGCACACAGTCTCACTGACATATATACTTAGCAGTTTATATCAAAAATTCTTAGACTTTCATACTTGGACTTGCAAATATTCAACAAAAATTGTTCACATATATATATAGAATATCAGTATGTAAGGAGAGTCTAAATGCAAACAATTCTAAACCCAACTACCCATTAATCACTAGCAGAATAGCATATAGTAGCAGTAGGACATATTCATCCCTAGAGTCAAGAATGCTGAGCTCATCAAAACGATATGGAAAGATCTCCAATACATTAAATGAAAATACAAGTTAAAAAACATGCATGATATAATCCTGACTTTTTTAAAAAAGGAAAACAATTTATTATATGAGAACATATAGATTACCAGTCTAGTTAATGACTTCTTGAGAGTAATGGATTCCAGGTCTGTGAGAAAAAAAGAGTTCTAAGTGAGTCTAAAAGACATTTGATAGGAAGAAAGGAGTACATCGAAAGAACAAAGTTTCCAGGGGTCAGATAATTGTAGCATCAAAAAGAAGAGTGATTTTAACTCTAAGTGGTATTGAACCAATCATTGGTTATACATGTTAGTAGTAGTCAGATGTCTTAAGAAACGTATATATTCATGAAGCACAGTCAAAGAAAGAACAGCAGACACAAGAAAAACAGGAGACAAATAAATGAATCAAAATTTTTTTTTAACATTTTAGATGGGCAGACTTATTAGGAAAAGAAAAAGAGGGCACCTGCATGGTCACATATGGGCAGTGAGATGCCCCCCAATTTTTTTTTAATGACCAAGTCTGAAATGTGTCACATCACATTAAAATAGGTGCTTCTTAAATATTCATAAGTGAGTTGTGTCTTCTTGAAAACACCATTAGTAAAAATTTACTCCGAAAGCACGTAAGACGACAAATTAGGAACAAGTTGTTTCACTGGTCCAAAATCACTGGATTCTCAGCAACTTTTAATCATGAAGTGACTCTTCTATACTTAGGGCCTCTATCAAGGGGGATCTAGTTCAGGACTCACCAAAATTACACACCACTACTGTTATGAACTTTCTGATTGTTTCCTAGAATAATCAGATTTGTACATAGCAAATTTGCCTACTAGAGTATCTGGGTATCACTTGACTGAAATAGAATCTAGCTTTTTGATTTTAAGAATAAAAAAAAAACACCTTTCATGATTCATTTATTTGTTATAAATTAAAATTTTCCATAATGCTAGTCAAAGTGAGCACTTGAAAGTTTTGTCCATATGACATTTTTATCATGCTGTACTCAAATATTATAAAGATGTTGGCTAGGAAAATGTTAGCTAGATCTCAGCTAGAAGTGGAAGGAAGGAATGGGGGAAAGCAGCTCTAATTTCTTCATAAAAAAGTAACAGTGAAAAAGGTTAAGTGAGATTTAGGCAGGCGTCACACGATAGCACAATACTTCTATTCCAGCATATGTTTAAGAAACACTCTTAAAATTCCATTTACTTTAGAGCTACTTTTACCATCACCCTCTTAAAAATATTTCACAATTAAAGCAAGTCACAATCCCAACATTCAGAACAGAAATTTCTAAACTAGTTAAAACATTACAGATTTTCTATAGTAATTTATCTCTAATTGCAAAAAATTACAAATGTCAAGACTAAATACTAAATACTAAGACTAAATACTAAACACTAAAAAGTGATAAATTTATTACCAGGCCACTGAAAAAACTCAGAAATAACCAAGACACAGGAGCAGACTCTCATAAATTGTCCGGACTCCAATATCATCAATATTAAATCAAAGAAAAAACTAGTATTTCTAATTCCCCAAATCAAACTGATATATACTTTGTATCCCAAGTTAACTGCACATTTTTCTTGGAATTTTAACTTAAACTATAATTTTTTCATCTTATAAAAGCAAATGTCTCAGTTAAAGAAATACATAATTCACTTACACACAGGTTTTTTGGATTTTTTTTTTTTTTTAAACCATCACTGACAATTCTTTTGTACTTACCTATCAGTATCTTTATCTTCTGGCAGCATGGGAGGCAAAGGTAATGGTGGTAATGTAGAGGTCACTAAAGCCACATGTTGCTCCTTCTCCTTAGCTCCTATGCTTGGTGTAAGTGGTTTGGTTTTCTCTTTAAGAGATACTGGTTCCTCCTTTGTAGCAGCAGATTTACTCTCCTTCCCAGCTGCAACTGCTTTCTTGGTGGCTTTATCTACAATCAAATTATTGTCCACCTTTGTTACCTGAAGAGGTGCCTTTACTTTTGTCTTGTCATTTTTTAAAGTTCCAGCACCTGAAGGAGAGGGTGCATGCTCAATTTTAAGTTTCTTTATATCCTTCACATGGTTGGTTTGTGATGCACTGGCACCAGTTTCTGTGTTCCCCTTGGTAGGTGTGGAAGCATTTGAGGATTTGGCAGCTTTGGCAGCTGCCTCAGCAGCCTTAGCTGCTTCTGCAGCCTTAGCTGCTTCTGCAGCTCTTGCTGCCTCAGCAGCTCGTGCTTTTTTATTCTTGTTCAATTCAGCTGCCAGGCTACTCTTCAGAGTTAGTGTACTAGGAGAAATGCTAGAATGACGACTTCTGGATCTAGACAATCTGTGTCTGCTACGAGATCTTGAATGTCTAGAAGAATATGGGCTTCTGCTTCGGGACTTGGCAGATCGTCTGGTGGAAAATAATATGTGATCAGTAATTCAGGAAACTTGAATTTTAAATTAATAAAAACTGCTAACTTAAGCCTATAAAATACAAAGGAAATTTTACTAAATTTCAAAATGATTAACACAGTTTTCATGGGAAAATTCTTTTTTTTTAAAGTATTTTTAAGCAAACTATCTGGTAGCTATAATTTTTCTGTCTTGATTTTAGCCATATATATATATATATATATATATATATATGTACCTAGTGGTGAGTGAGGCTAGATGAAAATAATCTCTGTAAAAAGAAATATAAGGATTAGGAGAAAAAATGGGTGACATGGCATGGCTGCTCTTTCAGAAAACAGAAACAGACAAGGATATACTGGTGGTAGTGACTATAGGATGAAGTCTTTTACCAGGGAACAATCTTTACATCTTAAAAGCATAAGCTGAGAGGCAAGTAGAATTCTGTCTACAGCATAAGTGAAAAAGAAACCTGTCATTAGCAAACAAGTAAAAGTAACCTTTAAACCTTGGGAACTAGTTAATAATGACTGCCCAATTTACTTTTCAAAGATTTTTGGCAAACACATAGGATGGTGGCACTTCCTTTCAAATTAGGATCCAGTAGAACAGCTCCCAGAGAAATAGGTTCATTAAAAGAAGGGTCATTCTATCTGAATATACCTTCAACACTCAAACACATCTATGGAGTGGAATTCAAGAAGAGATCTGGAAATCTGCAATGAAGGATATGGGTACTCCAGATGTTGGTGTTACCACCATGCTTGACAATGATGCTAGGGTCATAGGAATTAGAAATGCCCCATACTGCATCTGTGTGCAGAAAATGTAATGAGGTTGAAGATTCACGAAACAAGCTGTACACATTCAATATCTACCTGTCACAACTTCCAAAAATATACAATGTGAATAACAACTACTGATTATCAAAGTCATAAAACTGCCCCCAAAAGGGTGGTGGCAACCCTAAAGGTCTTAAAAATATAGCACATCAAGTGAAATAAAGCTGAGCTTTTTAAATATACATCTCATTAAAATTCTAAAAATATACTTGAAAGACAAAAGCATTATGATAGAACTCTGAAATGTTATCTAATGCCTACATTATAATAGCAGCTCAGGCTCAACATTAGTTGATTGTCTGTATATTTTTAACCTAGTAAATATAAGCATAGTTTACAGTTGAAAAAGTGGAATAGGAATATTAAATATTATGTTAACATAAGTCAATCCCTTAGTTGTTAGTGGCTGTCATCAGTTACTACCTTGTCACTATCCTTTCCTTCAAATACACGTCTGCCCTGTGCTGTACCTAAGGAGACTGACCCCAACAAATTGAGCTGTCTTCCAGTGCCATCTACCAAAGGTAGCAGATCAAAAGACAGGGAAAGACTGGGTGCTTTGTTGATATTTTGTCTGATTTTCTGACAGATATGTGACCCTCTACTAACATGGCCCCTGTCAGTGAGCTGCTTCTTCACCCACAGTTCTCACGAGGTTTCAAGAAACACTTCAATCTCCTTGTCCCTTTAAGCATCTCCATTGTTACTAGGGAAAATATCCTTTGGGAGTTTCCTTAAATCTACTCTTATCTCAGAGGTACTTCAATAAAGTCTCTTGAACCATCTGATTTGGATTGTCTTCTAGAACCTTGACTGACCTACTATATGCCATAAACATACACGTGTGATGCTAATTTTTGTAAGGTAATACAATTAACGCATTAATGTATTGCCAAGATAACTCCTGAAACTATGATAAGTTACAGGTATATGGTAAAGAAACAAACCCCTAGAAATCCATAATTAAAATGAACAGAGAGGTTCCCACATTCTGCCTGACTCTGCCAGGTAGCCGGGACAACCATGCCCCTGGAGGTTCCAACCTCCCATGAAGCCCCCTCCAGGTTCAGGGGGACTACCTGGGGGTGAGGGGGTTATGTTGTGAATCACCCCTTCTGCTTTACGCCAAATCTAGTCAATCCTCACCAGGAACAACAAAATTACTGATTCAGCAGTAGATGCACATGAAGATGGGGGTGAGGAGAAAGAACTAAGGTCTGGGACAAATGATCATTTTGGATCCATAGAACACAGAACTGTGAGACCAACTATAGCTACAAACTGTCTCAGAAATACACCTACAATGTTTCCACAGATGGGAACAAAATTCTCAGTTCAGAGATGCCTTCAGTGCAAGCAAGGCAGCTGCTTCCCATTCCACAGTGAGAAGAAAGCCAGAGATGAGGCAAAGGCCCCATGGTGAGCCAGACCAACCATCCCCGCCAGTGCTTATTCCCAACAAGAAACTTGTCTATGGACATTGGCTGGGAGAAATGCTCCCAATGCCAGAGATCAGAACTATAAAAGCAAAGAAGAAGCAAAATGTTTTGGAAACTGGGTTAAAGAAGACAACTAGTAAGAAGGTGGAGGCACTGAAAGGATCCAAACATGTGCAAACTGGATACTCACAACAAAGCTACACCTGGAAAACTAAGCATAGGCCTCTGTGTCCCAGGAACACACCTGCACCTGGGAAAAGCATATTGTTCCAGGAAAGAAAAGGAAGAGTCCAATGGGCTAAAAATTGATCAACAACTGAGGAGGAGGAATACCCAAAAGGAAGAAAAAAATAAACTGAACACAGAGAAAAGGAAAAACAGCAAATTTTTGTTTACATCTGACATTAATGAATATGGAAGGGAAAGCTTACAAACATCCTACAGTGGAAAACAAAATGATTGGGTTTAAATTCAAATTCAACTTTTCCCTGATTATTTCAAAAACAGTATATTTCACAAAATATATACTGACAATTGTCACGCCTGAATGGGAGGCTCCAGGTTAGGTTGTGTCCTCTTGTACAGAGGGTGAGTGGTGTGCAGGCCAGCTGCTTCCCCCCCCCCCATAGCTGGGACACCCCAGCTGCCTCCATGTGGCCCAGGGCCCCGCCCCTTCCACCTCCAGTTCTGGTGGGAGGGGCCACACCCCCTCCAAGTTGCAGCAGCCAGCAAGCCGGAAGCAAAGGCAGTGTAGACCCATAGGTAAGTCCCCCAAACCTGGAGAGCCTGGGAGGGGGGACCGGGTGGGGTTTTATCCACCAGCAGATGGTTGTTCCACAGGACAGTCATCCACCGGCCGGATTGGCCAAGGCATGTTGCCCCCAGACCAAGGGAGCTTGGGACAGTGCATACACAGTCATTCAGATCCCATTCCCATGCAGGGAGGTACTAGCATGCGGGCAGGGAGTTGGGGGGGGGAGAATGCCCTTTCCATTTCACTCTCCAGCTCATCTTCAGAAGGAGCAAGAACATACATAACACAAACCCCATCATAAAATGGGTGAGGGACCAGGTAAAAATCCAGCCCACAAGCCTGAGCTAGACACAGCAGATGGACAATCGAGAGATCCAGTGCTTACAAGACAGGAGAAACAACTATGGAAACACGATGTCATGAAGCGCACCAATGCACTCACTGGGTCTGGAAGACCCAAGATCTCATTTGAGATGCCTTCTAAGAAAGCAAGGCGCCCCTCCCCACACTACAGGAGAGGACAGGAAGACCAAAAACTGGGGGCATCATCCCCACA
Source organism: Uropsilus gracilis (assembly GCA_004024945.1). Taxonomy (NCBI): domain Eukaryota; kingdom Metazoa; phylum Chordata; class Mammalia; order Eulipotyphla; family Talpidae; genus Uropsilus; species Uropsilus gracilis. The sequence continues at coordinate 77,383 of PVHY01005557.1, forward strand.
GCAAAGTTGCAAACTGAGTCAGAGGAGATGACCTACAACGGTTATTCACAGATGCCTGTATCTACAGAGAAAACTTCTTCACTGACACTGGTTGGGGGTGAGACCTCCTAAATCTGATGCCAGAACTACAAGGTAAGGCAGCAAAACAACAGAGACGGAATTGGAGGAAACAGCCTCCAATGAGAAAGCGTGGAAAGGCCACAAATAAATACAAACTGGCCACCTAATACAAACCTAAGACTGAAAACCTATCAGCAAGGCTCACCTGGTTTCAAGAACACAGTCCCTCACTCAATGAAAGAACACTACACCACAGGAAAGAAAGAGACTAATGGACTTAACACAGACTACCAAACAACAAAGAGCAGGGTGGGAAAGAATGGAGGGGGCACCGGAGGGAGGAGGGGGTGATTACAATCAACTAATTTAGTTTAGCCTGAGCTGCTATTTCATACAAACTCCACACTATGTAAAGTATTTATGTACTATTTTAGTTAATGGGAACACATGTTTAGAAAACATTCCAAACTTCAACATTAAATACTCATATATACCAATCATTGAAATTATCAATGAGGTTATAATTATTCTTGAAAATGAGATGAAGTTTAATACAAAGTAATAGGCTGACTGTAAAATAACTTCAATAACTTTAATACAGGAAGTCAAATGTGTCATAGTATGAAATTCTCAGTCACATTTTTTATTTTCTTTTAGATTCATGGACATCAATATAACCTGGCCACACAATGCAAACTTAAGACTGAAAATCTAACAGCACGGTTCACCTGGACTCAACAACGCAGTCCCTCACCCAGAGAAAAGACACTAATATAGGAAAGAGACTAATGGACTCAACACAGCTGATGAATAACAAAGAGTGGGGTGGGGTTTGAGAGAATGGAAGGGGCACCAGAGGGAGGAAGGAGAGGGGAAAAAAATAATAATACAGAGGTTGTAACCTAAAGAACAAAATAAAACTGTATAAAATATATATATAAAAAAGATCCTTGGACATCAAAACAAACCTGCTATAAGTTGCTATTTTGTTCCTCCATCAGATATTTGCAGTAAACAGCAAAAAGGTACAGAGCAGAAGAAAGGGCAAACAGATATTATATCATCAAAAGTAATAGCACAGAACTTTTGTATTTCAAAACTGGTATTAATTTTCCTGCACTAGTAGAATTATGGTCATCAGTTTCAATCCAACATATAAAGTATTAACTGAGAGAGATGATCAGTACATTTTACTTAAGAAATGAAACACATTAGGCAAAAATCCCAATATGAATTAACTATTCCAGCCTACTAAATTATTCATTTCTAAAGAGAATCTGAGCAAGAGTTATCAGCAGATTCAAACAACTTTGCTCTATAAAAGATACTTTAGAATTGATGTTTTCATTTCATCTCCAGGCCTAGAAACACCCTCCATTCATCACCAATTTCCCTACTTCTCCTTTCTTAACTTTTTAATTTTACACCCTAATAAACTTACATTCTCTTAGCCACTGCATACTTGCCAATAAATTTTAATTTATAACACAGCTTGGGAACCTACAAATAAATATGAAATTCTAGTCTAGTAATCTTTAGTAATGGTCAGTCATAATCTTCCAGTGAGAAAACTTTGTTTTTAGTGTAGGAGAGAAGTGGATCTCTATATAGTGAATTACACCAGAATAGCTTACAAAAAGAATTTAAATGGATAATAGACATCAAATTCCTAATTTACAGGTAAGGTTTTTCTTCTCATATTTATCCAATATTTCAATACTATACTAACTAAAATGAGCAAATATTGGCCATCTTAAGTTTGTTTTTAGGAGACTACAAGATCTCTTTTAAGATGGTGAGACTTTTTTTGTTTCTAAAAAGGTTTCCCAAACTCATACAACAGAAAGCAGATCCAGGTAAAAACCTAGTATCCTGAAATCCAACTGGCTAGTCTTAGTAGTTTAATTAAGTTTAGTGTTCCTGGAGACAGAATAGGGTGCAAAATTCATTTGATTATATGACACAATTCCTCCCAGAGGCCAGGTTATCTGAAATTGTACCTAAGTAGCCAACACTGAATCTTAAAAATTGTTATTACAATATCCAATTTCTCATTAGAAAAAACAATACACATCAGTGCTATCCATTAGAACTTTCTGGAACACAGAAACGTTTAATAATATTATACCCAGTATAGCTGTCATTACATTTTTTAGCTTAATTTTTACCAAGTTTATTGCATATGCTAATAGAAACTGTGTTCAATTCAAAACTTACTGATAATAAAAAATGAAAGGTACAAAAATGCTTCCCATGAAAAGATGGTCCAACACTGTCAAGTTAATAAATCTGACACACCAGATTAACAAAATAAAGGGTAAAAATATCACTGCAATAGATACAAGAGAAGCCTCTCAAAAAATTCAACCTTTCATAATAAAAATTCAACAAATTGGGTACAGAAAGAAGATGCCTCAACAAACACAACAAGACCACAACGTACATCAAACTCAGTAAGACAAGGATGCATGCCACTCTCACCACTATTATTCAACATGGTCATACATTTTTTAAATACAAGCCACAAGGATATGTTCTGAGAAATGTCACTGTGCCAACATTGCAGAGTTAATCACACACGCCTAGATGGTACAGACTACCAAACACCAGGGACCCTCACAATAAATATGGCCCATGATTGACTGAAACATCAGTATGCAGCACTTGAGTATACTGTAAGTTCTAGCTAAAGAAGTCAGACAAGAAAATTAAATTAAAAGTCATTAAAATTTTTTTAAAAAGTAAACTTATCTCTCTTTGCAAATGACATAATCTTATAGAGAGAAAACCCTTAGCTACTCCATTAAAAAGTTAGAATAAACATATTCAGTAAAGTTGCAGAATATCAACAGACAAAAATCAGTTGCATCTCTATACACTAACATCAAACTATTTGAAAGAGAAGTTAAGAAAATAACCCCATCTCTAATACACCAAGAAGAATAGACTATGTGGGAATAAATTTAACCAAGGAGGAAAAAAAATCTGCACATGCTAATGAAAGATTAATGACACAAATGAACAGAAAACTAAATACTGTGCGCTTAGATTGGAAAAAGAATTAAAATGTACTTACTATTGGAAGGGGTCTAATGATTCAAAGCAATTCTAACAAAATTGCAATGACATTTGTTACACAGGATTAGAAAAATATTACAATTAATATGGAGTCACAAGGAGTCCAAATAGTCAAAGCAATATTGAGAAAGCAAAATGCAGTTGGAGGCATCACACTTTCTGATTCCAAACCATGCCACAAAGCTATAGTAGCCAAAACAGAATGGTACTGGCTTAAAAACAGACACAGATCAAAGGAACAGAGTCTAGAACTAGTAAATTTTTTCTTATACAGATGATTAAACAAAAGAGCCAAGAACATGCAATGAGGAATGAATAATCTGATCAATAAATGGTCATGGGAAAACTGGATTCACACACAATCACACACAGAAATGACCTCTATCGTACACCACACACAAAAATCAACTCGAAATAAATATGAATGTAAAACCTGAAACCATAAAATTGCTAGAAGAAAATGGATGGAGAGAACTCCTTGAATTCCATATAGGCAGTGATTTTTTGGATTTGACACCAAAAGCAAAGGCAACAAAAAGCAAAAATAAATATGAGACAACATCAAACTAAAAATGCACAACAAAAGCATCAACAAAACGGAAGGCAATGTTCAGAATAAAAGAAAATATTTACCTATCCCCTATTCATTTATATTTATATTCACACACATATATATCATTTTAATTGTCAATATTTATCTCTAAGGTGTTTAATATCCAAAATACACAAAGCACTCACAGAACTTAAGAGTAATAAAACGCCGGGCACGGTGACATGTGCTTGTAAGCGACAGCTTATGGAGTCGCAGCAGGGTCTGGGGATCATTGTTTGAGTCCCACCACGGGCAACACAGCGAGACCTAGTCCCAAAAAATAGCTGGGCGTGGCGGCACACGCCTGTAATCCCAGCGATCTGGGAAGTTGAGGCTGGGGATTGCTTGAGTCTGTGGTACCACGGGTAACATGAGCTTGCGGTTCCACAGGCAAAAATAGCGAGACCTAGTCTCAAAAAAAAAAAAAAAAAAGCAAAAAAACAAGTTACAGTTAAAAAGAGGTAAAAGTTATGGGTAGACTTCTTGCAAAAAAGACAAACGGTTAACATGTACCCGAAAAGGTAGTCAGCATCATTAATAAGGAAGTCAAATTGAAAATCATAAAGCCACACATACCTGCTAGGATCTCTATTATTAAAAAGATAAATAACAAAGGTTGTTAATACAAAAGAAAATACTTGTTTAATGACAAGTATATTGAAAAAAGGGAACCCTTATATACTGTTTATGAGGAAATGTGGAAATTCCTCTAAAAATCAAAAAAAGAAGTGTCATATTATTCATCAGTCCCACTTCTGGAACTGTAATAACCTGATTATGAACATGTCACGTGGGGATGGTTCCCTCTATTTCTCTGTACCAAATTAAAATTGATTCTGCTGAATCCTAGCAGTCCTCTCCCAGGAGAAAAAGAAAAGTCACAAATCATGTAAGGGGCTTCCATCCAAAATATATAATGAACTCCTAAGATTCAGCAATAAGTTGACCACCCAATTTTTCAATGAGTAAAGAAAGGATTTGGATAAACAGTTCACCAGACAGACAGACAGACAGACAGACAGACAGGGAGGGAGG